>JASXSY010002602.1:0-123105 GCA_034509805.1 Sipha maydis
GTGCGGGGCAATGTGGTCGAGATGCTACGCCCAGGAATTTCATGAGAGTGTAGATGATAGAACGCGAAAATGTTTTGATCCTTTTAAAAATTCAACTTTACCGGGATAAATACAAAAAGTATTAAGAAGAAAAAAAAAAAAAGGAATAAACGAGTAGAGTGTACACGAATAATTTTCATCTTCTCTCGAAGCGTTCTATGGACATAAATATTTCCATCAACACTACACCGTTGCCACTGACCAATCAGTTTATTCGTTCCCTTACAGGAGTGTCCTCAAAAGGAGGGGAAGGCGAATGGGGCAGCACCCTCCCCGATTGCTATTTTTTCCTCCAAATGTTTATTATTTATTATTCGCGTATACATCCTCTAGGAAAATACATAAATATGAACACACGAAAGAAGTTCGCCCCTCTCAATTCAAAAAGGACTTGGTACGCCACTGTTCCGCTTAACAATGTCTACGAGGGGATTCCGAACACGCGTATTGCCGCAGACGCATTAACGATCCTTTACACGTTTCGGCGTCGGCAAACTGCTGTGTCGTATTGCCAAAAGTTTTTTTTTTTCGCGAGCACGGGGCACCGAAGTATACGTCAGATGACGACGTAAAAACACAGTGTTCGAAAGAAACTTTTCTTCACTGCTCGCTGTTCCTTTTCTCTGCTTTTCGCGCACTCGTGTAGACTTTGCTCCGTTTAAGACGCGACGCCCATCGCGACCTCGTAAATAACCCGATAACGTTGGCGCGGATACCGTTTTCATCGTCATTCTGCGCGGAGAGCGATTTCTTCGCGTTTAATCGACGTCCGGACGCAGGATGTGTTTGCGCGTACCATTGGCTATCACCTGCCCTTTCCGTCTCGACAACACGGGATTTCATTGATGCCAAGGGCCAAAAACACCAGTCGACGGTTCCATGTCATCGAATTAATCTCTCACGTACACATCGTGGACTGGCAGGCCGTGTACACATGCTCTACTCGTCCGTCGGTGCATCATCGACATCGGACACTGTGTGTCACGTAGGTGTATAGAAAAATTATACGTTACGTGTGTCTCGTTTTTTTGTCGTGACGAAACTTCTCGCGTTTTCAATCACGAATAATCATTATTATATACATCGAGTTCAATACAAGTAAAACGTTTGAAACGTAATTCCACGTGTACCATGATCGGATATCGGTCAGGTTGGTTCCTTCTGTTCCTCCTTCTCCTCCTACTTCTCACCTCTCTCGATAATTAATACATTCGAAAGCGAGTCCACGAAACCTGAACGCGTTAGAACCGCAGTGGCCGGTTTGTACGGAACATTTTCCAATCCGAAATGCATCCTAATCTCTAGGCACACGACGTCTGTGCAGTAAATTTTTAAACGGTTCGCAGAAACGTCGCTGAACACTGTCGAATCGCACTCTCGTAAAATGTACACGAGTCGTCAAATAACTCGCGGACGTTAAAACGTTGTTATTCCGATAGCAATGACATAAAGCGCGGACGTCCGTCGCCGAGTGAAATAAATACATTCGTCCCGTCGTTAAATACGCGGTCATATGGGGGTCTATGTTTATTCACGTATAATGATTGTATATTCATATGCTCGCGCGTTTCGTCGTGGTCATTATTCCACGACGTTTTCACAGACATTCCACGGGATACTCGATTTCGCCACGATGATGATCTTCACTGGGTCATTAAATTATTGAAATCGCGCGTGCGACTAAACGCGAGACTGTTTAATTATCCACGAGTGCATTTGGCTTGGATTAGTTTATAAATCGTTGTCACCGCTATTGTGTAATGCACGACTGGCAAGCGTACGTATCGTTACACCCGCGCCGGCGATTATTTCTTGCACAAACCTTGATTGTGTCGTACTAGACGTGCGACGAGCTCACCACACACAATTCAACCGTAAACAGACTAAATCGTACAAAAACACGATTTCAATCGAAAACGCGTGCAAATCACAACATGCTCATTTGCAAATCTATTATCAAACCAGTGTGGTCCTATGGAATCCTAATATGTAACTAAACCTTTCAACATACACGTCCACTGATGGTCTTTCAGTCCATTTAGTCTCAGAATCATCATGGGAGCCCTTGGTTTTTTACGAACAAATTATTTAATAAACAGTCGAACTCGCCAAAAATCACTACAAAAAAATCTCAGACTATCCTAACCGTCCTATCAACAATGTGTTCTCCGTTCCCTTCCCCGGGAGTTTCTTGCGTCATCTCAAACGTTATTGGTCTAGTGATCTGCTCAGATTATAAATAAATAATAATATTAATTAGAAAAAAATAGTAGGCTGTGGTCAACAGTCAAATGTATTTTTGAGATACCGTTTACGAATGGCCTAAGGATGTGGACATGACTACTTGAACGTAATATGTACTTATTGTTTTAGATATCAGATTGTAATTGATTCTTTCGAATAATAATCGAAAACATCTATATATATATATATTTCGTTGAACCATTACGCATTAGTTGGTGAACTATGATACACGTAATTATTGCAGCAGTTAACCATACAAACGTGTAGCGGACGACAAACAAAATTTTTCTAAGGGCTTTTTTTTTAACCACAAGCAAGTTGTTTGAAGGTAAAATGAATTATAATACGAACCGTGAAATTGCCCGAAGGTACCCTTTGCAGATGACAACCAGCGTGTATATTATAATTCTGTCAAGATATATTGAAGAGAATAGCGATAATCGCAACGGTTTTAAATACGAAAAGTTACTACGATAACCGTGAATAGAATTTCCTATTCAAATATGATTGTACAGGCACATATATATTATTATAATGATGTTGGTAACTCGTGCCGTTGAATTAACTACGCTCGGACGTCCGGCCAGTCTTGGCTGCGCGATACAATTATTACCTCGGTGCTCGTCCGCTAAACAATACGCGGTCAGCTGGAGGATACATGTATAGGTGTGCAACCAACGCGAAATAATAATATGCTGCTGCACGATCTCGGGGATCGACTTCTAAAATTTGTTTCGGGACGGATTGCGCACGCAGTTATTCGAAACACAAATGCAAGTGTTCTTTGGTGATCTAGCCGTGGCGACGTTCGGGGAACAGTGTTATAATGAAGTCGGAACCCATCGGCAGAATACCAAATACCCATCTGTTGGTCGACGCAATTGTTGTACAATACATTACCATGGAAACCGTATGTGTTTGGCCGACAGTGAACCGTCAAGCTTCCATAATTTTCATAAGCCATAAATGCGTTTACAAAAGAGAACGAGGTAGAGGTCGATTGAATATTTTAATACCAAGAAAAAATAAAATAAAAATGATGATAATATTTTTTACCACTCACGGTCCCATTATTATTATTACGTGTGGGTGTACATCATGAGAAGTAGTTGCATTTTTCGCGGTCGCGCTCGGGAGATTTTTTACTATTTTATAATAGATCAATAACTATTTCGATGGGGAAAAAAATGTAGGCAGAAAAAAAGCATTGAAACGTTCGAAAAATGTTTATTTTTAATTTACTTGCACTAAATTAATTTACAAAATTCACCTAAACCAGTTAGGTTTAACATTTAACAAATGAGATGAAAAATTTTCTAGGTGTTCAAAACGTAAAAAAATGTATACGTTCTTACTGTTGTACAAACTGGCTCGTGCATAGTATTAGGTAAATTTATTCAAAGTTTTAAATGTATCGGCTTGGTTGTTTTGGCTGTACGCTGATCGGTGGATGATTGGTTTTGCAATTTTATTTATAATATACGTGTGTATTAGATTATTGCTCATATTATTGATAAAATACGTGTTATTGAGTTACCTGGAAAACCGTTTAAAAAATATATTACAAAATAGTACACATCTAATTAGGTATTACAATCTGATATACGTTTATTGAATATCATTAAAAAAATTAATTTCCTTAAAATTGAATAAGATTTGAATTTTTATTGATACTGCGTTTACTGAGTAAGATGTTAAAAAGTTAAAATAGAGTTAAATTGTTAAAAAGGCTGGAACTTCTAGGTTTATTTAAATATGGGGATGGGTAAATGCTATTGCTATATCGGTTTTCTAACTAAAAACGAATCTATTATTTCTTTCGAAAAAAAAAAATAACAATTCTGTGTAAAAGAGTTCAGGTGGCTTAGCTTATACTTCTTAAAATGGTTAATATAAAAGTAGAATCAAATTTTCTCAATAAGGTAGGTTGAAATTTTAATATTATAACATTCACTAAGCGGAGGATCAGATTGAGAGGTTCTAGAATCTAAGAGGGATGGTTGAAGATGTTTAAAAGGATTCTTCTAGTGGCTGTATATCCGAAGAATAAAAAAAAAGAAAAAAGAACTTTCACAAAAAAGGGTCTAAAATGTTGGAAAAATTTCAACAACACAAACTTCATTGAAATATTTCGAAACTATGAAATTTCTTTAAAACGCTTATATGAATACTTATTAAATGTTTTGAGTCAATACGAAAAAATGTTTTTAACATTTTTTATACGACCGATGATATAAGCATGCGTCCAATGAAAATTTCAAATTTTTAGAATTGTAATTTATTGAACTACGATGAAAACGAAAGTTCGATTTTGTCGAAAACCGGTGGGTCATAAGTAGAGGTCGGATTTTTATGATTTTACATATTTCTAGTCTATGCAGTTAAATGGGAGTGAGAAATCTTTACAATTCATGAAACACAGAATTCACAAGAAAACATTTATTTTGCATAAAGAAGCATATTTTAAGAGTTGGAGAATATTTAACACGTTAGGGATTATTTGAAAATATTTTTGTAATATCGGTATATAATGAACATATTTCACGTATATCAGCACTTTGCAAAATACAAAGCTCACTAAATAATTTATTTCTGGGTTTCTGAGTTTTAATAAAAATTAATCTCCAGGTATTCTATATCGATTGCGAAAGCACATCGGTTAGTTTGTTAACTGTCACGACTATTCGTTATCTACTAGTCGTCTGTCTCGTCTCGTGTTATATCCAAGTGTGATGAATTAATTAATTAAATTAAATATATTTAAAACCAAATTAATAAAAAATAAATTAAATTGATTTTTTTTTAAATATTAAAAGAATATTTTGCATATTTAAAGACATAGAACATTATATAATTGGTATTTAAAAGAATATTAAGAAAATATTTTGCCTATTTTATGTAACATAAAAACATCATATTTTAAGGATTTTAAGAGAATATAAATCCGACCTCTAGTCATAAGTCATAAATTTTTCCGTTTTTTATTATTTTTCGTTTGTTTTTCACAATTATTAAGAAAACCGTCGAGATATTTGTAAAATGATTTTGTTCAAAATATTTACTAGACACACATTTCCTTTCACAAATATCTTATGATTTTGATGAACAGAGCAATTATTTTGATAAAAATCGTATATACAAAACAATGTACACATCATAATAAAATCAATACATTCTTCCTTTAACTTAGAATTTAAAATATGAATAAAAATAATTTTTAAGGCTTGCTTGAAATTATTAATAACGGATATTATATCATAAACTAAATAATAATATTATTTTCAAATATTTTTACAAGCGATTATTATGTACACGTTTGAGATATTAATTGTATGAATATATATATATATATATATATATATATATATATATATATATAGTATATAACAAGATTATTGCCGATTACAGAGAATGCTGGGTAAAAACTCTTATCGTAATTCTATTAAATAGTGATTAACAAACTAATTTATAACCCAAGTTGGTCCCAACTTAACGTCATAATTAGAGCATGGCAGTGAAAAGTTACATCGACTACAAAATATGTACGAAAAAGGCTTAAAGATGTACCCAAATCATTGGAAAATACCAACAGACTACTAACATTTATTATAAACGATGTTTTTTTATTTTTATTTTTTTATAACTATAATTCCAAATAAAATAACAATTTTTTGAAATTCTACAAATCTCAAATATACTTATATATTTTGTGCACATTATTACGCATTACAAGTAATTAAAATTAATTTTAGCTTGATTGTTCAATGTTTGTAGTAACAGATATTAACGATATACTATTCAGTAGACTTGAACATTTTCGACATATTTTTTCAAACATTTGTTGGACATATTTTGAATATTTGAATAATAACAAACTTCTATTCCACGAAAATACGAGAAACATTTTTAAATTTATTTTCAAGATGTATCAAAAAACGCAAACGCGAATCACGCTACAAGTATTTCAACACTACTAAAATATAAACTAATATTCGTAATATTGTGATCATGCGAAAATCTGTAATTTGAGGTACGCAGAAGTATGCATACATTATAATGCCTTCCTTGCTCTTGAATGGTCATGATGTAATTGTGTATTATATGGAATATATATATATATATATTACTGTGTATATTAGGATGGCCTTTCGTTATATGGGTGATTTCGATTTCTTATTTATAACATTTTCTCTCAGTTTTAGCCCATATATATATATATAAACAAATTAACTATACAAAATTGCATATCGATAGAATAAGTTTATCTCGTGCCCCCTAGTCCTTAAGTTTACTCAATTCCGTACTGTTTGTATATTTCTTATTCGATTGTATATATTAAAACATGGTTCTGTGCACCTACTGACTCTTAAGCTACATTTCAAGATTTGCAATTTTTGTAAAAGTGACATCTACTACGAGAAAAATACATAAAATCATTACTATCATTACAGTATTACGATCAACTTTAAAAATACTATGTAGTGGTATTGTGGTATTTAGCACACGAAACAGCAGTATTTGACATCATTGATACTTATTGCAAAAATAAAAAAATAAATACTAAAAATGACTAATTCTATAAAACTAAATAACTAAACTACTGAAATCAATAAACGAATTATTGTTTCGCCAAATGAAGTAGCTCGAACCATGAAAAAATAAATAAATAATATTTTTATATTGAATTTTTTTTACGATTTCGAACAATTACATCAGTATCATTCGATCAATATCTCGGAATAACACCATCAATGTTGGATAAAAGCGAAGACTTTCAAAAAGGTTTTGAAATTGTAAATGCACTTCATGTTACAAAGAAGAAGAGTAAGGCTCATGGAGGAAATACAATGGTCTTAACAAAAATGAAGATAAAAAAGAATACATTTTTCATATTGTAGAATATAATCACTAAGACTGAAAAAAATGCAATATCGAAAAATAAGGACAAGCCTAGTGTGTATGTGTTTCGCAAAAAAAACTCTTCGTTTTAATTTTTCAAAAAACTAGACGGCAATTCGCTTATTTAAGTGCTTTGCAAACAGTGTTATACAAAGATAATCTTATCTAGATGAATATAATAGATAATTGGTAAAATAATTATCTAGATGAAGATGAAAGGTATAAAATAGTTTAACCACCTAGATAAGAAAAAAATTAATATTTAAGGTGGTTCAGAAAAAAAAAAAATAGATGATTATTTTTTTTTTAGGTAGTTATTTATCATGAAGCCTTGCATCGGTTTCACCAGATAATATGTAACAGATCTAAACGTTTTACTTTTCATCTCCCCTCCCCCTCAAACACCAACTAGAAATTATTTGCTACCATAAACCAAGTCTAAAATTGAAAATCGAAGCATTTCTTTTACTGCTCTGAAACGTGACGGCAGATACTATATATATATATATATATATATACGTAAAGTACACGGCATTGTAATATCAATATATTCGTACATTCACGGTTGGATGTCTAAAACAGATATCAAAAATTATATTTTATCTAGACGATTCAATTATTCGCCTTGGACAACGGTCCAGATAACTTATTTCCCGTTCATCTACCGCGTACATTTGTGTAAAAGATAAAATGTATGCAGACAGAACGCAACGCGGTGCACGACCTTTTTTAACGACCTACGGAACGCCAGAACCGTGTTCGCGGCAGAAACTATGCGTGTTCGTTGGTCACAGAATTTTTCAAAAACCGTGTCGATAACGGCTTGTGTAAACGTCGAAGTCACGGCGGCTAACGGCAGGCCATTTCGCGGGAAAATCGGCCGGTTAGGTAAGCTTGCACGAGCTCCCCGGCACCGTTGGCCACGGGCGAGAACCACGGTCGCGATGCGATGTGCGCTCGAGCGGCCTCGTTCCAGTTGTACGGCCGTCGAGAAACGACGTCGGTTACGTGTGCACTAGGGTGGATCGAAAAAATAAACTTTTAATTGGAAACTTCTAACGGTTGAAAAAATATGTTATTGGGTCTCTATAGGCTGTTTATAAAATTTCATTTAGCTAACAGAAAATGTAGAGGTGCCGCAAGGCGTTTGAAGTACAGTGATATTATTTTGCTTTATGCTGTTGTCCTATCTTATCTGAATAATAAATAATACTATCTTAACGTAATATTTCGTCATAAGTCCAAGAGGCGAACTCGTTGTTTCAGTTAGTGTCGTTGTATATTCGCACAAAGTCGTATAAAGTCGATCGTGAGTGTGCGTTTGTTCGTCGAACATTTGTTGAAAATGTCTAGCGTTCTAACGAGAAATACATTAAAGTGTTTAATTTTCGGAGATGCTAAAGAGCTTAACAGCAACGTACCGCCAACTTATGAAGATGTCATTCGATATTATTTGCATGGAAAACATCAACTAAGACCCGAAATAAAATCTAAAGAACCTTGTGTAAGCTCCATACATTGTACACGTCGACGCGAGGAAGTTTGTGGGTCTCTGCGCGTTTCGCACACGCGCCACGTGCAAAACGGACCGCGCGATTTCACGTACGCACCGTGCCAGTCGTTTCAACGTTCGAAATGAGATGTATAATATCCCGGATTGGTATGTAGTATTTATACGGTTAAACCGCGTACGCTTCACGCGATCCATCTTCCAGTCGAACCCCAATCCACAGTGTAATTAATCACTTCTGCGAACTTTCCAAGACGTTCCGAAAATTACAATTTCCTTCCTCTCGAATTTGTTCTAATAATAATAATAATAACGATGATGATGAAATATGAAAACATATTTTAATTCGTTATTCATACACGTTCAATTCGAGTATGATTTGAGTTTATTTCCATATCAGTATTTCGATTACATTTTCCACGAACAAATATACACCATAGCATTTCAGTACGCATAGACGTATCTATGATGTCTTAGTATATATGTAAACAACACGAACATTTCGAATCGACCTCCTGCGATTCTCTCTTTTGCATCCTCAATAATTCCCAAGATATTTGTGATGTTTCCCACATATTCTTTGATCGTCAGTCCAACTGAAATCAGTGCTTACGCTTTTCTCCTACGATTAGCTTATTCTAAGACCATTTCGATTTCAAATATATATCTAAGAATCTCGAAACAAGTTCCTTTTCGATTGTAACTATTCGTTATTACAATAATATTTTGCATTTTATATTAATATAAATAAGTTTAGAAAAAAATGTATCGATTTAAACTGATAAGTGATTTTAATAGTATCAATATTGCACTACAGCGTTCTGATCATTGTTTTTATTGCATAATAAAATGATGTCAGTTACGAATATAGTAATTCGCAATATATTTTGAGTAGTTTTTGAACGTGATGTATAATATCCTAAAAGTAAAGATTTTAAAGTGAACATGACAATTATCCACGATATTTTCAGATGAATGCGATACCTACCAAAAACATATTTTTATATGACTTTCATCTTTTGGATTCCGCGAATTTGCATTATTTATCTGATTGATTTTCTTAAGTCTCATAATCTACTTTTGTATTATATTGATATCAAAACGCGAAGATTCTCTTAAATATATTACACTTAATTGAAATAATTAATCCATCAAAGACTATTCAAATGTCTAATTTTGATGAAAATATTGTCTGCGATGCATAATTTCCTCTGTCGTATGCTTTTAATCTGATTATCATTCCTTGCCATTGACTGACACCATTAATTGACCGTTACGTATATGTATACACTACACCCAGCTATATCCATCAATTCCAATCGAAATCGATTTGTGTTCGCATACATAGTTGAACAGGTTAGTTCCACATTGCCAACGTATTACATGCATGTTGTTTGTATACAGTAAGAAAACACAAAATAATACATTTAGGCAGTTATCGAATTCGAGGTTGTTTGAAGTCACAATTTGATTTTGGTCTTGGCGAGTTTTTCAGTGGATATTTAACGTCATGTGCACGATTAATATTATACAATAACACTGTCACACACTTTTCGAAATATTCGGATTATTTAATACGAATAAACATTATACTAGTATTTCCATGTATGCATATAATATCAACGAAATATCTTAGCTCGTATATATGTATGAATAATATGATATGGGGTGATAATTAGCTTTACAATTTGTAGGGTTTATCGAATTCCGAAAGGTTGCGGAAGATGTATATGAATATTTATAAGGTATCGTTAGATCCCTAAATATGTTATACATCTGAAGGAGAAATGGAATTTCAAAGTCAATTTACGGTGTGCGGATATAACCGGGAAAATGCGTCTGCGAAAAAGCGAGCGATGGAACTTAAGAATAAAAAGTGTTAAAGACGTTATCTGACGTTAAAAGCACTTTTGGGTTTTTGAAAAATGTCAATATCTTTTTTTCTCTTAATCGTCTGCGTAAAAGACGGAAACCGCATAAATCAATTGTCAAATCGAATAAGAGATTAAAATTCAAAACGTTCTTCGTCTTACTCGTGTATACATTTTGATTGCGTTGAAATCTTATGTTGTTCCGATCATCAGCGTTTGTGGTGTATTAAATGTGTACACATGGATTATTTTCACAGGAACACCATACGCCTACATCGATATTTCGTAAGTTTATTTAATAAATAGACTCATACTATAACACACTGTAGATAGAAAAACGATAAACGTGGAGATGTTCGTTATTCCGGATCTTCACAAACATTCTTTACGAACCGTTTAAAAAAATAAAAGTAACCTTATTAAATAAATTGTTTATGATAAACTATATTATTATAAGTCTTCGGACTTGTGTATACTAGCATTCGAATTGGAATTTAAAAAAATATCGGTCTTGAAAAAAGAAATAAAATCGTTTCTTTGTTACGTTTATTTCGCGTACATCTTCGTCGTGTTTCTCTTCTGTCGGAGATAAAAAATTATCATGCTTACATGATCATTGTTCTTGACTGCACTAAATAATTATATCCTTGGTATTGCATTGGAACCACTATCTTAAATTGTTGTTACATATGTCATTGTATTATTCACGAACTGTAAGAGTTGATAATTCTCGCGCCTCAGCGTACGTCCAAAATAAATGTCTATACTTCCATTCCGTACAGCAGGGTCGAAAACAAAATCGTAGTAGAAGGCTTTTCAGCATCCTAGTTCTTAAGCTCTATGATAGATCTTAGTTTGAAAAACTTTTCTTTAGACTAAAGAATGTTGATCTAGCAATTTCAGCCCGTAATTCGGTCTCTTTCGAGTTATTCAAGTTACATTGAGTTATATCAAGTTTATCTACGTCTCGATATACTTGCCCAATATTTAGATAATACTCATTATTTAATAATGAATATAGTCTATCTATTATGGCGTTATTCAAATTTAATGTTATTTAATAACTGCGGTGGTTTGTTTGTGAATTTTATTTTTATTACAATACGAATTTAGTTTTCTGTAAATTCACATAAAAAATCGATAGCGAACAAAATATTACGAATTTACCAATCGTCAACCGATTCGTGTTATGTGCGTTATCAATCGCAGTGTGCGTGTTGTCGTTTATCCGTACGGTTTACGTCCGAGTGTTGTGCGAAAGCACATCGGCAGACGGTACAGCTATGCGGATTATGCAAGCACATGATACCATAACGCAATAACAATTCGTAGAGTACGAGGGTTAAACGGAAAAAGGATAGACGGATCGCACGAGTGCAAAATGATCTACTGCCGATCGTTAGACGCGTACGTTAAGCGCCCAGGTATAGTACGACAAACGACGGGTGAAATACGAGCAAACAATGTGCGCGTTTCGCGAGCAAGAAACATAAAGCGAAAGGAAAGGGGGGGGGGAACAGCACGCGCACTTTAAAAGTAATTTGTATTGTAAGTGCGTAATACATTTTATACCGCGAGAACCGTGCGTTTGTGAACTATTATTGTTTTACCCGTATACCTACCCAAGTTCTGATTCGTTAGACCCTCGCTGGCAATGCGCATTTACCGCGTATGCGACCACCGCAAGAATACCTTACCACCGTGCGCGACCCCACACAGGGGGTTGTGACCTAAACTATGATCGTTTTTACGCTCTTGAGCAATAAGTTACAGTACGGATAGACCACTGGACACTCAACCGCGTACACAACAATGCGTCGCGTAACGTTTCTAGTTGTTCACAACGACCTAGTTGGTCAATACGAAGGGCTTTAACACAACAGTAAAATCGGGCCTAAGACATGGGAATACTCTGTCACCTGATCTATTTAATCTAGTATTGTAAAAAAAGGTTATAAGGGAAACCGATAACGGACCCCAAATAATGTATGACACATGTCCTCACGCGAAGCCTCTGCGGAATTGTTGACATACGAGTAGACGACGTGATCCTCGTAGAACTATCTAACGGTGGTTTAAGGAACACGATTTGGTGGCCAATTAGAAGTGGCCGCAAAAATAATTGGTTAACAAATAAATGAAGGAAAAGCAAAATACGTGGTGATGGAGCAAGATATAATACAAGAATGTATCTTTCCTCAAGAGCAGATGACCGTAAATTCAATCTGGTAAAAAAATGTAAATACCTAGGTATATGATATATATAGCAATATGATCGGGAAACAAATGTCCCTGCGGACTCATGAAGTTAACGGGATCACGGTCCGTGTCGAGAGAACTAAAGATATAATCGTATGTTATACTATTACGTCCAACAATTACTCACGGAGCAGAAACATGGGTTTTAAGAAAAACGGAGGAAAATAAATCGATTTTTTTGAAGAGTAAAGTACTGAAACAAATTTTCGGTCAAGTAAAAGACGAGGAAACAAAGCCGGATGGAGATCAAGAAAAACCAAAAAATTCAAGGAACTTCTTCAGAGTACAAACATATTAAATATAGTTCAGAATAAGAGATTACAGTGGGCCGGTCGTTGGTGAACTCACTATTACATATGATATTGGCGAAGAATCCAGTAGGGAAAAAAGCTCTTTGACGGATCCCGTTTAACATGGGGAGATGTGGTGAAGACATAAGTAGAATCATAAAATGGTGGTCGAGATTAGAAAACAAAAGTAGAGGGCTGAGACATTTGGAAGAATGGTTGCTTGTCGGGATGGTACTATTTGACGTTAATAAAGTTAATACCCAAAAAAAGTAACATGGCGGGCTATTTTACATTTTTATTATTTATATTAAACTGTATTCCGACAAACGCTTCGGGCGGGCACAACGAAGAGGACACACACGTTTTATAGATTGGAGAGTTGACCGATGCAGCTCGAGCAACGTTCCGTAGAAGTCCTTCGACTGCCACCCTATTGACAATCACTGCACTTAGGAACGATTTCCAATGTCAATTTCAAAGCGATATGAGAGAGCCGTACGCCGTTAGGCAGTATTGAATCAGACGAGTCGAGAGGTATTTTTACAAAAGGGGATGTTATAAGAGTTTGATGAGCAACACTTGAAGCATTGTTTTTCAACTGTGGTGTTGCAAAGTTAACCGAAGCCTTTATATTGTTTTGGAAACATTATCGTTTACTCTTCGAGTTCGTGGTACGTCACGTTGTGCACCGCGTCTGAATTTTTTTCGCCATAAACCTGCCGTTTGTGCTTTAAACGTTATCGCAGACCACGAACTTCAAACCTACTCGACAACTCGTGCCGGACGATTACCTACAACGTCCGATCGTGTTGCGATGGTGATGGTTGTATTTTATTATTTTATATATTCCGTATAGACGCTGCTAAAAATTACAACAACACGACCACCGTTCAGCCGTGCACGTGCTGCTGTGTTCCTCGAACCGGTTTTTGGTTTATGACGTTTTTGCGCACGAAAATGCGCGTCCTAATCAAACGGTTCGTTAAGGGATCCTTGTAACGTTATCGTAACGCCACGTCTGACGTTGTCCCGGCCCCGGTCGATGTTGATTTTCCGGCCGGGATCGTTTGAAAAGGCGTCCGCGTATTGTGTTCGTACCGTGCAACGCTACGGACGAAGGCCCAGCGCGCATTACTTTCATGTGTGTTATTATTGCGCGCGCGCACGCCGCATACGTGCACGCACCGCGCACGACCGTGGCGGTTTAATAGGATAAAATCAATCTCGCTGGTGAACCGGAAATGGGCCCGCGCCGGAACGGAAAGGTTTCGTTCATCATAACAACGGGAATAAAGAAGATATAGACAGGCTATAACACTTTATCACGAGCCCCGACGGCCGGGTGGTGCGCGCGCAGGACCGTTATAATATTGTTATTGTCTCCCGTGCCTGGGGTTCGAGGCGGTTCGAGCATCCCTCTATTCATCGTGTGCATGCGTTTACGTGTACGTACGCGTACATTATGATACACTTGTACACACAACGCATTTACACACGTTCTCGTGTTCAGCCCCATGTGCACTCTCGTTGCTCTGCGACGTGGCTGCTTACAGACGTCTTTATTATACGATCTGTGTTGTGCGTATGTACATATTATGTGTAGTAACCCGTACCGGCGGGCAAAACGCGTGTCGTTATCAGCGGCCGGGTTACAACGCGCGGTTCGGCATTCGCTTTGCGATTGCGGGTTAAAGGGATCGTCGTCATCGTCTCGAACGCTCGTGAAATGGAAAACAAAACGATTCGCGGCCGAGTCCGAATCCGACAGGACGAACACTGCGCGTTTTCGCGCGAAACACGAACGTACACGTGTCACGTATTTCGCCCGCAGCACAACCGCACGCGGTCTTAAATCGAATCTGTAAGTAAATGTTTACGATCGGTGTTTTTAAACTCGAAGAAAAGTAAATATTAAAAAAAAAAAAATGTATATATACATATATGTATAATATACGTTTGACCGTGTAGATGCTTTAGCGCTCGACTTAACTTCCGATTCGACGTGTGATACATACATGCAGGATCTAAGATTGTGTGCGGTAACACTACACGTTATGCGCAGTGGTTAATATGAAATGCGCATTAGCAAAGTTGAAAGAGTGCGCAGCACTTATTTTTGTATTCCGTACACTTTTATTTGATTGATAATGATTATTGAAAATTGATTTATTTCGGTATATGGTTTAACATTGTAACAAACTCTCCAAGACTAAAAGGTTGTCTTACGTCTAATTTATTATTACTAGTTATTAATAAATAAAAAAGAAAAAAATATGCAACAGAGTCGTAAGTCCACTACTAGGTTCATTGTTTTAAAACGTTTTGGTGAGTGGAATTCATTGTGCAGTAGTGGAATACGAGAATTTCAAGATAATATGTGTACATGATCTTATCACTCATCAGCGAACCATGAATTAATCGTAAACATTTCGTAAATTAAATGCACAACACTGACATATACACATACGTGCGATATGCGAGTAACAACACATCATCGTGAAATCACGCGCGGTCCAGAATAGAAATATACTAGTATGTAGAGTTCGCATTTCGTAAGCATTTGTTTTTTTTTCCATCTAAAATAAAGCTATGTCAGCTTAAAATTTAGTTTAGGTAGGATAAAACAAATGACATTTGATTTAGATTTTTTTGCTGTTTTAGAAAAAAATTATTCGTTATGCTTTCTTTTTTTTTCATAACAGATTCACAAAATACATTCTATATTAAAACATTTAAAATAATTCAAAGGTTTATATTTATTCTTATATTATATAATGCGTTTCACAGTAATAGCTCAATCGGTTTAATCTCGTAATGTTTGTTTTAATGAGTTCAAAAATAGTACATGCTGTGTTATGATTGCCGTAACCTAATTCGTTTATTAACATTTTATTGTGGGTTTCTTAAAAATAATTTTATTGCTTCAGTAAGAATTTTTTTTACTTTTTTCTTTTAGTGCTTTATTACTTTATGTGAAGTTTTTTTTTTTTTTTAGTTTTATACAGCTGAAAAATCTTAACTACTAGTATGAGTCACAACACGCATATTATATGCATAGAAGTGCGCAAAAATTTTCATACAGAGTTTGCGGAATAGTTTTAGTAGGATTTTTTTTTATCTCATTATAGCCCAGTATGACAAATATTCCCTCTAAATTGTAATAAATAAAACTTATCTTATTCTTTCTTTTAGAAATTACTACGTTGATAAAGAAAAAAAAAACTAAATGTAAATCGAACACTATTGTCTATAACTTTTTTCGTGGCCAGTATTTAGTTTGTTTATAACTTCAAATAAATTATTTATTAATTCGCAACTAATTTTATATATAAAATCAGTAAAAACAATATTATAGTATGATATATTTTTATTTCAATAATAATATAATTACTTTATAATTATCATTATATTTGTAAATGATCGAAAAGCGAAAGTGATGGATACAATGTTTGCAAATGTACATTATGCACACAACATGCGTAAGTCTATGATTATGCATTACACTATAATATTAATGCGATGGGAAATACGAGTATTATACCTACATTTTACAATTTTTACCGATCGATTAAAATCGAGAAAAAATTGCAAATCAACATGTAATAAATCGATTTATTCTTCAGATTCCAGTTTTACGAATTTTTGGTCTGAATTTATTTTTAAAGCATTTTATTTGTTTTGTTTTTTTTTTTTTTTTATAACAATAACGTTCTGTATTTTTAACGAAGGTTAAATACACAATATTATATTGTTATACAGTGGATGAAAATAATAATACAAAAGAAATGATTTGTTTATAATCTAGTATAAAATCACATTGCGTTATTATTATTTGGTTGAATCAGTTTACTATTGAATATTAAAATTTACAACTTTTAGTACAAAGAAATGGGTATACATTTAATATTCAAACAAATTTGTTGATTAAAAACCCACCGTAAAATAGTTATTACAGTAAAAAATGTTATTTCACGGTCAATATTTGTATAGTAGTAATAATAATAACATGTATTTCAAAGTTTTCGCTTTGAATAAGAAAAATCTATTACTGGTGAACATGCAATTACATTTTAGAGGTATATAACGACCACGAAAAAACGGAATTTTCATGTCGTTACTTTGGTTTTTTTTTGTACACAAAACATAAAACCGAAAAATGTTATTATAATATTTATTGTCCATATTGTTTAGGGGATTCTCCATACGATTCGGTAAAAACTTTTGTCTCGTTTTCTTATATCAATAAAATACGTAATGCGAAAGCCACGTGCAACTTTAGACCACGTTATCGGAAAAATATCTACTGAAGCTAAACGTTTTTATCCACTGGAACACATTACTACAATTAAAATACCTTAAAGTTATCGGACGGAACTCTTTTCGCCCAAAAATGACCTTCCTCTATTTGCACACGTTCTCTTTTCGACCAAAATTGAAAATACAGTTCCCACTTTTTGCCCAAAAATAATTGCATTCTTTTTGCCCATGGTTTCACGTTTTATATTTTAGAAACCACTATTTCAAAATTTATAATTTTTGAAAAATCATATAGGTAATAATCAAATGGAAAAAAAATAGAAAAATATATAATTATTAATAATAATTTAATAAGTATTAAAAATAAGTATTTGAAATAGTGTTTTCGATGTAAAATAACTAATAATATAATATATATATATATCAATAATAAATCTGTACATTAATTATGTAGATATGTCATACGTATTACCAATGCAATGTTAGTTATTATTAATAATTATATATTTTTCTATTTTTTTATTTGATTATTATATGATTTTTTAATAATTATAAATTTTGAGAAAGTGGTTTCTAAAATGTAAAACGTGAAACCATGGACGAAAATAATGCAATTATTTTTGGGCGAAAAGAGGAAGGTCATTTTTGGGCAAAATGAGTACCGCCCAAAGTTATCACATGAACAGTTTTAATAAATTATATTAAATGACAAGAACGTGATTCAGTTCTTATATAACGGGTTTAAAAAATTTACGGGAACTGCAGTTGTACAGCGATTTCAGTTGTCAGTGTAAATAGATATCACTTGAAAATAATCAAATAATAACACAACGGTGTAGAAGTAGGTACACAATGTACATTTTTTCATTTTTATTTTTTTTATTTTAAAACCCCGTGGAGTGAAAGTATAGATATTTCGATAGTAATTACATTTCACCCAATATAATATAAGGTGCACAATATAAAGAATATGTATACATCATTATATGTATATAATATTATTACACTGTACACTGCGTGTATTAATCATCCGACGGCTGATCGTGCGATATTTCCTTTGAAATTAATTGGAATAAATCGAAGATGTGTATATAGATATTTAAATGTCCTTGAAATTTTAAAGACAATACAACTCTGAAAATAGTTTCATTTTTAATCTAAAACGTTTTACGACAAGCGTAATATCTTGCGGAGGGTTAATTATTATATACTACGTTATCGCGTACTTTATTAAGTACTGTATACACAAATATCATAAAACGTAAAATTTATATATTCATACAAAGACACACATACACACACATATATATAAATATACGAGTACATACAACGAGTAAGTGTAAAATATTTTTCGTTTAAGTGCCGCACGAAAATGCAATACAGTGAAAGTTCGGAGTACTGAATGTAAAGAACTTTTGTTTTTTTATTTATTTTTTTTTTCATCGATTCAACGATACAATATACATATTCGTGCGTATATTTATGTACATATACACGAATAAATACCTTTAGGTATTATTCAGATGTGGGAACGAAAAACGTGAAGGAAAATAGTCACATAACACTCGTCTCGTTGCAGAAGTAACCTTATTTAAACTATTACGTTCTACAACCGTGAATGGTTAGTTCGTAACCGAACAAGGCGCGTCGATATTATAACATCAGTGATCAACGCGATCGACGTGTTTGGACGGTGCAACCCTTCCGGTAAACCGTGCACAGCGGGTATCGTTTTCGCGCGTCAGTAATTGACTCACTGACCGCCGTTATTAAGACTCGGCAATAGAGAGTAGTACGATGCCGTTTTGGGAGTCTGGTGAAAAAATATTCAAACACACACGTCACACGCGTGCATACAGCCTGCGTTGGACCGCAGAAATAACGGTCACCGTGTTCGGAATATTATTCCGTTCTGACGACCCAGTAAACCCAGTGTTCTTGTTTAGTGTTCACCGAACGGTTTGCTCCGCCTAGCACACGGGTCTGATGCATAGGCGTATCTAGATATTAAACGCTGGGAGTGCTGCAGCGTCGGGAAAAACAAATACCGCACGAACCCGTACACAGACACGCAAACACAAATTTTGTTTTATACCGTTTAACAACGTTCGCGGAACGTCGAGCAATTAATCTTTCGTTCGATAACAATAATCCCTCGAGCTTAAATTTTTTCACGTCGTCATAACATTTCCGGAACTTTTAAACGGGACAGAAATCGAAATGTTATTTTTTAAATAGCGATCAACACTAAGATTTAAACGCGTTTTATCGTTCCGACTAATACCTTAACGCTTAATCAGTCTTGGCGTTGGATCGGTTAACTTTAAAAATTATACTTAACCATTCCGTGTTGACTAATTACGATTGTTTTGCATCGACCATAGTTGTTCCAGCCGTATCATACAATTTATATTACACGTAGCTATATTTAGACCTGGTTGACAGGTTTATGTTGGACGTAAGTCGTATTATCGTAATCTAGATTATGAAATAAAATGAAATTCTATTGCATACAAAAAAAAAAAAAATTAAGCACATCAATTGTTAAGAGAAACGGATAATTCACGAATATGAAACTTCTGAACGTTTCTTGAAATTTAATCTCGTTCAAATATGATTGTGAATGTTTAAAATGAAACACCACTGCCACACAAGTCGAATAGAGGATGTTGGTAACGAGTCTGGACGTGATAAGCACTCTTAGCACCCTTACTAAATATGTCAACGCTACATTGGCTAGTGTGCATTACAACCCGCGATTCGGAGACGCAAATGGCGAGTAGTCTTCTTTGCTCAGCCTTCCTTCCAACGCACGCGCTAGACACGGCTTACGGACGAGTTTGAATTTCAGTGAACCTTTTCCGAAAAGATTTATTTTCATTTTTAATACGGCAAAAAACGATCCCGAGCGATGGACGATGACGTGCGGCAACAAACGTGCTATCGGTATTGCATTATCGTGACCAAACGAGAAAATGATCATTATTATTTTACAATGCGAAAATCAAAAAAAACCGTGATTTTAACGCGTCTGATTATCGAAATAAAACCTATTGTACATCATTATTGTTTCCATTTACGGACCGCCACCGATGTTCGAGTAATATTATTCGATCGTAACAGCCGCAGCTCACGGTAATAAAATGTTGATTCGATTATAACACATTTTTTTCGTTGAGATTTTCGATGGAACAAATTTATTCAAATTTAAAATTGTTAAGTGTAAAACAGTAAGAACATTGTTACACATTTCGGTCAACCGGTAGGACGAACAAACGCGTTGTGGCCCGTCGCATCGATCAACAACCTGATGGGGTCGACGTCGTATTTTAAAAATGTCTGACGATTTAACATTTAACAAGCGAATAATAATAATAATAAAAAAAAAACAAAGAATAGAAGTGTTCAGACGTCTCCACTTTATCGTGCGTTTACAGTTTGGGCTCGGATTTCGCCATTGCACTTGTTTCGTATGTACCTAACATGCGCTGTGGTGTGCACATAGTGTGGTTCTTGCGTGCCGTTTAAGTTTGTAATTTTAAACGCGTTTATCGATAGCGCGCACTTACACGGTCGTGCTCTTGTACTCTTGGGCGATCTTCACTTACTACCGTCACCGACGGTCCGATGTAAGACCCGTGCGGATCTTCGGAACGAAAAATATGTGAATAATTATACGATAATAATATAACTACAATTATAAATGAATATATATGATTATTATTATATATATATATACACGAGTATTATACTTAATTTATAATTGTAATTATATTATTATCGTATAATTATTCACATATTTACGCACGCTCATCTATTATCTGTATCACGTAAATTTTAATTAATTTTTTTCCACCTTTTTTTAACCCGCTTGTTCCGCGTTGATGCAAAGTGTTCCGAACAGCCGTTCGGTCTCGTTATCTGTACGCGGTTGTTTTCCAGGACGATGTGGAAACGTGATTCCCACGGGAGATCCTGGGACAGTCCTCTCACGAATTATACGCTCGAACAATAACGGCACGGCGTCGTCGTCGGCGACGAAATTTCCCGCCGCGTACATGGCCGTGTCTCGCGAACACTACACACACACACACACACACACACACACACACACACACACACACACACATACACTTACCCATCTACCTACCTATCTACCGGTCGCCTAATTTGACCTAATCCCTTTCTCCACAGTACGCAGTCAATGGTGACGGTGAACAAAACAATTAGCGAGTAGTGGAGTAAACTTACGCGTAAACTTTGAACGCGACTGCAGCTCATCATCTCGAAGACACACACACGCGCGAGTACCACACAAAAGCGTTGCGCAACTTTTAGACTACCATTTCGAAGCTATAACGAAAAATCAGGTGCAGTAGTAAACTTGTTATGTACCACGTCCGGATAGTCGTACCAAGCGGGAAGGTAGTAGGGTGGTCATAATAACTCCCTCCTCCCAATAATTAGGTTTTTATTTTTTCAGTTGGACATCTAAGAGAAACCGATCAACTGTACATATTGACCAATAGATTTGTGAATAATAATGACGAAGATTATTAATCGAAAATTGAACCACGATTATGGAAATTCGAAAGAATAATATTATTATTACAGATAATTATGAAATTATAGCCTGATATCGATTTGTATTTTGTACGTTTGGGTCGTGTCAATGTGTGAGCAGCACTATAATGGACTATTATTGGTGAAGAGTGTTTGGACTCCACTATCACTGGGGACGAGATTTGAGTCCATTGTACGGAACCTGAAACGAGAGAACAACAATCCCGTCAGTGGAAACATCCAGAGTTGCCGAAGTCACGCAAGTTCAAACAAACACTGTCTGCCGGTAAAACGATGGCGATCGTCTTTTGGGACAGAAAGGTGCTATTGTTGTGCAAATTCTTGCCTGCCGATAAAACAATCAGTGCCGATCACTATTGTTAGACGTTGTGGAAGTTTTGTTACGCAATCCAAAACAAGATGGGATGCATACTGACGAAGGGACATCAGGATAACGGTCGTCCGCACACCGCGCGTGTCCCGACCAATCTCATCAACCTTATCAACTTAGATGTAATATTATTACACACCCGCCCAACACAGCCTGGATATAGTGACTCCTAGTGACTACCGTATTTTCCTTGAAACCAAAGAACATCTGGGTGGGACGTTTTTCGCAACGGAATAGGAGCCAAGAAAATAGGTTATAAACTATATAGGTGGGAGAGTTCTACGTCTCTGTCATAAAAAAAAAATGGTACGAGCATTGCGACATGTATCGATCTCGATGGCGATTTTTATACGGATGCGGTGAAATAACGCTTACAAGTCCTGGATTCAACTGTTGAGTTTGCCAACAATAAAGTCCTCCTCGGCACGTCCCAGCGTACGAGATTGCTGATGCACTTTTTTCCGTGAACATTTAACACAAGCTTGGTACACTTCGTTTGCAATCAATGGACTGAAAAGCAATAAGCAGTCCAATAATAATGTAAGTCTATGATAACTGACCGGTTTCAATAGCACATAAGCCGGCAATAGTTTTAAAGATAAACGATTCCAAAAATATATGAATTTTAACGGTTACGATGACGCAATTATAAAATGGTTAAAGCATAATATTATGACGAAACACTCCCTCAATTTCAGATTGGCCATGGTCGTTTCGTTAAAATTTTCGGAAAACAAAAAGTGGACATAACACGATATGCAAAAACCTACTGAAAATCACACACACACACACACACACACACACACACACACACACACACACACACACACACACACACACACACACACACACGTACAGACACACACACACGTACACACACGAAAAAGTCGGATAATAGAAAAAATCGTTGCATGTGTAAGGCGTGCTTAAGAACGAAGGAAATTCATGTGACCGGAAAATCGTAAACTATAATAATCGCGTTCGCTTTACGTGTAACCTTAAATCTTTAAAATTTTGTTTTACCAATACAGATGGTGGAATGAAAAAAAATTTTTCGGCAATGAGAGTAAGAGAGCTAGTCTTTGTAACACTAACTCGATTGTTCAAAAATGGTAAACGCTTAACATTAGTATATACAAATAATTTACTGTTGGAAAACAATTAACTTTAGAAGAAAAAAAAGTAAAACTCAATTAGTGTTGATATTACATCAATATAACTCAAAGTCGATGAAGCATGAAAACCATTTAAAAGAAAAAAAAATTCTTTAGCTGAAAACTTAAACATATACTTCGTAATATATTCCGGTTTCATTTTTCGAAAAACAAGTGAATGTTTCGGGTGCACGACGAGACAAATAGTTATTGAACTTAGCTGTGATAAATCATCGTTTACGAGAAAAATAATAAAAAATTTAATGCGTTTGGTGTAATAACTTTTGTGAAATCAAAGAAACTAGAATCTAAATGTTTTTCTTTTTTTTTCTCTGTACCGTACAACATGTCATTTTTGAACCTAATATAAATAATTACAAAGTATGTCGTAATTATTTATTTGTTTTTTTTCTTATTCACACCAGGATGTTACATCGTATTATATTAATATTATAATTTCATAAACAATTTACGTTATGTTATTTTCAATCTAAATGCTATACATTTTAACAATATGCCGTGCGCGTGTGTACCTTCTTGCGTCGTTCGTCAAAAAGCACTAGTAAACCGGAGCTCACGTATATTTTTTGCACGTGAATAGGTGTATTGTTTTTGCAGATAACAGCGATTTCGCACGAAAAAACCTACTTTATTGAATATAATTTTCGGTTAACCACGTAAACGTACGGTATGCTACGTATTCGGTAGTCACGTATAACACCATAGCGAACATAATAAGAATTTTAGTTAAAATAATATATTTATCGACATATTTATGTAGTGTGTTGTTATAGGTGAAAAAAAAAAGAAAAAGAAAAAAAAAACTAAAAAATTATAAAGGTTCAAAATCGTGCGCTTTATTTAATTATTTTATTCAAATGTAGGTTAGACTGAATTATAATTAATTAAAAGTGAAGAACGGCCAACGGCATTTTAAAATAGTAATATTTTTGTACATAATTGTTTTTTTTTTTTTATTATAATTAATTACGTTCGGTAAAGAATACACATTTACTCTAATAGCGTAACTGTAATAAATTTGTAATGACCAAACGGTACAGATCCGTCACAGGCGTTTCGGTTTGGTTGAATCTATTATACCATGGCATCGTAGTTACCTCGAGTCGATCACAAAAGCGATGATTGCGTATTCGAATAGAATATTTGATATAGATAAATTCCAAAATCGATAGTTCTTAAAAGTTCGAAATTTTGATGGTCGGTGATGGTTTTTATACTTCTGTGATCGTATTTTCTGATAGTAAAATGACGTTATAGTCATAGTTCATGTAAAGTTCTATTTACCATCACACAGTACAAATTATTTAAAAAAAACTCCCCTATTCTTAGAGCCATGTTCCTGTGTAATAAACTTGCATCTAATATTGATTGTTTTTTTACTCCATTATCCTCAATTCATAAAACTTACGTTACTAATAATAGGTAATATTTTATTTTACGCACTCGTTTTCATTTTAGTTTATATTCCTAGTTTATTATTATTATTAATTTATGTTATTGTACGATGTCCGAATCAACTTATTGTTAAACTTATTTATTTACTTGTACTATTGGGCAATTTGCCCGTTTTATTCTTTGAATAAACAATATTATTATATTATTATTATTATTATTAAGTACAACAGTACATAACTTCTAAAGTTCTAACCAGATCTTCTACGTTGGCAATGTAAAATGTTTTCCGTTTCTCTATTAACTAACCTCTGTATTACCTTGCTTTTTATTATTTAATAATTAGGTATTTTTATTTTTTGTTATTCCAATGTAAAAAGCCGTTTGGCGTTTATATATATAAAATAAAAAAAATAAAAATATAAAAATTACTATCAACTATAGCCGTAGACAGATAATTTTTTTAATTAGTTTACTAAAAAGTATATGATAATTTATAATTATAAATATAGTAATATATAAGAACCAAATATGTTTTTGTAGTTGGACAAAAAAATAAGTTTATTTTAAAGTATCGATCGTTTTAGTAGTCATTATACATATACTTCGACTAAAAGTTTTTTCCATACTACTGTTCTATAAGAAAAAAATATTTTAATTTTTTATATGGTTTTTCATTTCTATTAATTGCATATCCTAATCATGGATATAAATTTAACTTTTTTATTTTTTTTAAGCAAGGCTTAAATTGTATTATACAGGTTAGTTCAATCGTTTATACAGGTTTTATGTTAGAAATCTTGTAATTTGAATACAAAAATATCTTTATCACGACTTCCGCCTCTAAATCATCGCGATGATTTATAATTGCATTTAAACGCATATGAATAACATGAATGTAAAACATACGGCTTAGTGACCTATAGAACGTTTGAATTATGTGCCGTTTTTCGCATGCCCACAACCTAGCATACCGTTTTAACGAAGAACAGACCTAGGTCTACTAATCTCAGTTTAATTTAACTCTATACCTCGCTGATTAAATTTAAGTTATATAATTAATATAATAATTAAGTTTTTCACATTTTTTATGCCAAATTCAACGAATATATTTTTTTAATCGTAAATTGCTTTTAATGCTGTACGATCGCTGCATTATTTAAATATGAGCGTAAATATATAATCGCAAGATATTGAGCAATTTTAGATTATTTTTAAAAACCTAAGTTTTTAATAATAATAATTTTCACGATAATTCAATACGTTTGACGGAAAATTAAAGATCTATGGACAAAGTAAGGGTTATCATTCGGTGTTTAACCATTTAATAGGTCTAGCATAAATATCTTCTATATATAATTACCGATTATAATTATTTCTCTTTTTGTTATTTATCAGAATGAATGTAGAAATACACCTATTTAAATTAGTAAATAAATAGGTATCATCAATGTAATTATTGTTTTTAGGTATTATTGAAAAGTAACCACTGAGTCGTGGTACCGCCATGACGATATAATTTATTCGTTTCAAATAATTAATATAATAATAAAATATCGCATGTATATTATAGGTTTATTAACAATATTTCAGGTACGTAGATATACGAAAAAAATATAAAATCATCATCCCTATGGTTAAGTTCGAAAGAAAAAATAGTTTTTGTGTTAACCCAATAAATATTGACCGTATATGTAAATTAATAATATTTCGGATGGAGATTCGTGTACTATTTACACCGTATATAGCCCACGCCAAACGTAACAATCGAGTTATATTGAAGTAATGGAAAAACCTGATTTTCTTCAATTCCGTTGCGATCATGTGTACCAGCACTTGCACTGACATAACACATATTGTTTAATCAAGCCATAAACAATATTGTTCCGGAAAACATGTTGAATTCAAATTTCAAACTCGCTCATTAACGAACCCAGCTCCCTTTAGTACTTGTACGGCGGTCCATTTGTACGGGGATATCGGGATGATTATGATCAAAGTAGCGACTGAAAAATAGACGAATAGCTCTGAATGAATTTTATCGTTTCCGGACGGATGTTTTCTGTTGATATACTCCTCTTCGTCCGTACCTTAATACGGAATAATAATGTTATAACACGAGTGTAAATAACGGTCTCCTCCACCCCCTAAGGTCCTGCGATCGCACAGCGGCGCCCGCGCTCCTCTCTGCTTCACGTCCTTGAGTAAATATATATATATTATCATTCTTGTTGTTATCCGGTTTGCCCGCTCGCAGTGTTATCGATTGCGGATGTTCTTTGAAAAAATAAAATGAAATCACGTCGGCAGCATCGGCGATTAATCATTTTTATTGCACGGATATGCGTTTCGTGTGCGACTGGACGTTGCGGTAAATCGGACGACGCAAATGCAACAAAATGCCGGGCGCTGTGTGTGATACGACAGCGATTTATTTCAGTCCTCACCCGTCGCACACGCGTATCACCAAGTGATCGATCCTGGCCTGTGCTTTGGTTCCGTCCGCACATTATTTTCCACCGGGCCAACACGATTGACGGGTTCGTCAAACATCGTTTCGGCTTATGGGCATTCCGCCGCAACACAGTGCAGCGCGCGTCTTGTGTAACCTGAACTGCGGTTTGATCAGTCAGGTCAGCGATGAGCAATACCAAGACAAAGGACACAATGGTTCTGCAATACGAAGAACAAGACTGAGGTCTGCAAGACCAAGAACAAGTTTATTGGAAAAGCTATTAGAACGATGGCCGATCTGACAGCAGTCTTAGTGGTTCCGAATATCTCCCACTCCTAATTCAAACCTGAACAGGAGTTGTCAAAGCAATATATCCAACTGTGGGATCCTGGCTCTTGGTGGCACACCGGGCTGTTAGTCAAATAATTTTTTTCTCAGACGGGAATAAATAGATTTAAGCGTCATTGTGCCCAGAGTTGAACCAGAGCAGCCAATTATTCGTAAACATTTAGAACAGTCGAGTAGAACCCGAGTATCATTGCGACAGAGTGCACCGGAGCAGTAAGGTATGAAGCAGAAGGTGTGATAACCTGGTAATACGTTACACGTCACTGCGTAACGGGGATCGATAGAATATCGACACCAGTTACGAAAAATATCGAATCTCACTTTTCGTCGCTTATTCGCTGCATCACAAAGGAACTTGATGTACGAATAAGTAACGATATTTTTGTTGAAAAAAAAAAGAACTATTCGTGTTTATACATGATATACTTTATATAATGTATAGTAGTTTTCAAAAAAAGTATTTTAAAAAAAGAAAAAAAGATTTGAAAATCAATCTTTATCACCAAGAAAAGTTGAAATGTGTGAAATACGTATGTAATATGCGTGAACCTAGATAAAATATTGTTGGCGCATCGCATGTTTCTTGTTATACTACAGGTGTCGGACCGATGAAAGTAACACGATTCGCTTAGCGTTCGCAGGATTTCTTACCCGTACTTGGATAGCCTTTGACGGGGGCGTGAAGTCCACTAAAGCAGCGGTTTTCAAGCTGTGTTCCGCGTAGCCCTAAGGCTCTGCGAGACTAATTTAGGGGCTCTACAGGCACATCTGATCTAAGTACAAACATACATTTTGGTAATTTCAACTAAGACATTTGACACACATCTTTACAAAATTGAATGAAATAAAGTCATCCCTACATGGGTAAAATAACCACTGTTTTCAAGGCAAATGAAAAAATTTAATTCTGGACTGAATCTGTATCTTGACAAGATATTGATAATTTTAGTCTGTTAAAAGAATATTTGGAATCAATTGATGGAAATATTGATGATTTTGATGGAATATACGACGAAATAGTGCAACATTTTAAATTACATACTGTCGTCATTAGAAAAATATTTTTCAGCAAGTGAAGATATAAAATATATGCAAAAAAATAATTGGATCAAAAATTAATTTTTAATAAAAAAAAAACAGCCAGAAGAAATCTCTACAACTGAATATGAAGAATTAGTAAAAATAACTACTGATTCATCTTTAAAAACATTGTTCGATAAAATTTCATTAACAGATTTTTGGTGCAGTAGCAGTATTCACAACGAATATCAATCTTGGGCTAAAAAAGCTTCTTTTTTTTAACCTAACCTACCTTTTCTAACAAATATATCTTTGTGAAAGCGGATTTTCATCATATGCGTCAACAAAAACAAAATACCGCGATAAATTAGAGGCTGAAGCAGACATGCGCATTAGTTTTCTTCCAAATATTGAAGTAGGTACTGATAAATAGAAAAAAATAATATAATTCCTCTCATTAGGTAAGACTTTTAAATTACTAAATACATTTTATTTTATATTTTGTAAATTAAACTAAACATTTTGTTTTATACGACATTGTGCACACTCATTGTAAAAAAAAAAAAAAAAATTAAAAAGGAATCTATTGATCCATAATTATTGATAAGTGGTAAATTTGGTATTTTTGGGTTTTGGGGCTCCGTAGATTTTTTTTTTTTAGCATCTCAAGGGCTCCGCGAACAATAAAGTTTGAAAATCGCTGCGGTAAAGAATACGACCGTGTGTGTTAACGTATGTAATAATAATTTTATGAAAATACCGTTATTATCGTTATGCTCAGCGTTTAGTAAGAGCGCGAAAGTTCCGAAACTATTTACAGAGTGGTTTTTGAACCGCATGATTTTAAGAATTGCTATAAGTGCTAACTTTATGTTAGAAAAAATAAATAAATAAACGATTATTTTTGGTAAAAGTTAAAAAAATGTTGTTCTCGTTTGAAAAACCAAAGTTGTTAGGTGTTGCTATAGATCTTAATGTTAGCACAATAAATAAATGTATTGAAAAATATAGTCTTGCAGTGCATATGCGTTTTCCATAAATCAGAATTAATAACCTTAACATCACTATAGCATAAAATAATAATGAGTGCGATTAACTTGTATACACAATAATACTGCGCGGATTGGTGTGCGAGTATGTGAACGTAGCACACGAATACATACAATATAATTATTGGAAATATCATGTTATTACTCCTAAGGTACATTATTGTGTTTGTCGTAATGGATATTGCCGATTAGAAATGCGATACGATAGGAACGTGCGGAAAAAGTTATTTTCTATAGTCTACTGCCAACCTGGCCGCATATAGTATATCCAATGTGTATGTGGGTGTGTGTGTGTGTGTATGTGTGTGTCTGTACGAGTACAATTGGCGCCTGTTTGACTGGTCGGAAAAATAATAATTGTAAAACAACGATCGTATTACGAATAGTTGAATCATAAACCGTAATGCAATTGAAAACATATTTTATGTATTATTGTGATTTGTAATTATCGTAATAGATACGTTCTTTAAAAATAGTGGATTTCACGTTTGTACATTATTTGCTATTATTCGTTTCCAATCGATCGATTACGTAGAAATTATCATTGTACCATAATTATTATAATTATACACGGAAAAACTACCTACTACGTATTATTCCATTTAGTAACATAAACATTTTATTATATCTCCTTTACAACAATTAGTTTCGTTGAAAAGAAGTGGGCAAGTGTTAATTTGTATTCATTATCGTCTTCACGTCCCCATAGCGAGCCGGTTAAATACACCTCGACGGTGTAGGAAACTCCTGGAACTTTTATAGGTTTTTCAGTTATTTATTTATTTATTTTTTTTGTTTGTTTGTTACATACACCCTTTAAAATGTATTCTTATCACGATGCAAATGCAAATTCAACAGTGCTGTAAAAACACAAAATCATCCATATTTATTTTTTTATTTTTTGCTAACGTACGTGGATGACCTTGTTTATGCAAATAAAACACCAAAACAGTGTAATCGACTGGTCTAAATTTTTATTTTTTCTTGTTTTTCAAATATAATAGGTACCCATTGTATTGTTGTTTGTCGCATTATGATGAGTGGTCAAAATGAATTGCACACAAATAATACGCACTATACATGGTGTACGTCAGAATAATAAAAAAACCGAATAAAATAGATTATACGTCGGGGCACGGACAATAAGTACTTTCTAGATAAAACTCACCAAACTTTTAATCGATATTTTTTTTCAAATAAATGTCAAACAGTTAAGATTTAGTGCGAAACGATATTTAACATTTTACTTGCTTTATCATAAAATCGAAATAAATTATGGCGTTTATTATACATTTGTCGTTTCACTCCATAAATAATGATTTTTTTTCGAATTAAAGACTGGTTGAAAAATAAAAAGTTGTGTGTCACAAAGTCAAAGGACTTTAGGCCAACGAAATGGATAGGTATGTAGCAAAATATACATTAGATGCTTTTGGCCGTGCACGGAATTTAAAGATTTTTTTGATTTTTTTTGATTCGACAAGATGTTATGATAATAATGTTTTTGTACTAACAATTTATTTAAATTTTGTTGACACAATTAGTATTTATAGTGTCTTTCCGATAATATGATATTGGGATATCAATGTTATAATTTTTTTTTCATTCCTGGCTCGAATGCGAAACACATCATGCGACAAATTTGAACAATTCATCGAAATGCACCGGAGCGCGCGTTTTTTAGCGTTGATCACATTTTATTTTGCACTAAAACGTTTTAGTTAAGACAACCTTGCTAATCACTTGTGAATGTCAATGGCATTTCGTGACGTATAAGCGACCTTTTAACCCTGCATATTATAAGACCTAGCCGATTTCAGACCAACTCATTCTTGGAGATATGTATGCAGTCTGCATAGGTCTCTAAACGTATAACTCCTCGAATCGACGCCAACCGAGCTGACTGATGATATCTTTCATTTTTTCACATTTCTTTGTAAAGTATTCTAGATTCTAGATTAGTGATTCTCAACCTTTTTCACTTATATTTATATATATATATTTCAGTCAGTCCGATAGTTGATAAAAATGTACCATTTATTTACTATACAATTTAAGACTAATATTTCTTATTACAGATAAAATAACGATGTAATCAATTACGTGATATTCCGAGGAGTATTTTATCAGTGTTTGGTCAGTTGTACGTCGTACATCAGGTGGTAATATGTGATTGTGTTATTATAAGTTATAAACTTCGTATATAATCGGCTAGATATATCGTCAATAATGAGAATCAGCTTAACTAATTCTGTTGACATAAATAATTTCCAATCAACAACAGCAAAGGATTCATTAAATTAGAAAAATATTCAAATGTACTTTGACAATAACTGGTACGGTCAGGAGAGTAAAACACGGATTTCGATTTATCGTCTTGAAATATTGTAATAGAATCGAACAGGCGAGTGCATGAGTAATACTCGAGATTTTTCGTGTTCAAAATATTTTGAAATTAAGTCACGCGGACCTTGAGTAACATTGGTATGAGTTATTATGTACGTTATTTAACGCGATATTGTACAATGCAAAATTTCATGTTTTACATTTTCGGTTATTTATTAAAAAAAAAAAAAAAAAAAAAAAAAACAAAAAAATGCTATTGCTCATATTTTTTTCGTATTCTTGGTCTTAGATTTTTGACATTTTACGTATCTACTCTGCGCAATTGAGAGTAATATATTTCTATTTTTATAAACTTTTGTTTAAAACAATCTCTTGAAACGGACAAGTTCGCCGAGTAAAATTCTATAAAACTTGCCCAAAAGATTTCCCTGTCCAATTAAAATGATTTATTTGGAGTATGACGCATAATAATATATTTGAAATAGAAAATTATCAAAAAAAAATATGACAACAATTAGGTATTTCGCTGAACTATACGACATGTATAAATAACAACTTTATCTAACATCTTTCATGTTCAGTAGTAATAATAATAACAATAATAATAATAGTCATAATAATATTTTACTCGAAAGGGGAAAAATCAATAGTTTTCAATTAATTATTTTGAAAGATGTATTAAAAAAAAGCTAAATTATTTGCACGCTAAAAAATCTCTGCACTTTAATTTTTTCATCTTCTTTTGATTGTTATCTATATACAAAACCACTGTGTAAATATTTTAAACGAACACAAGAAGTAAACTTGAAAACCTATTTCATTATTGCTGAGCTGCATTATTCATTAATTTATTCACGAAATTTAATACATATTTTATGATGTTCTGCATTTATATTTGCTAATACGCTTTATAAGTAATGATGTATAAATAATGATATTATTATAAATATTCATCGTTTAAGTGAACTCTACAGGTAAGGATAACGACGCAATGTCTATATTATATACAACCATATTTTTTAAAAAATTTTAACGTCGAATGCAACTTTTTTTCTTCTTTTTTTAATTGTGTACTCGACTCGCATCGTTAATTGGATTTGTTTATTTTCAAGGTAATCACATCGGTAACACGTGTTATGAAACGATTTAGCGTTTATTGCACCGTGTATTGCGGTGGTCTGTAACGTGTACTTCCGAAACGGTAATATCGTGTGATACAAAACGACGGTTAATCAATAGTCTAATTAGTCAGGTATGTGTATAGAAAAACGGAGGATGAAATTCAACGTTTGCAGGATAATGACAATCGGTGCGGTGCAGGTACGGTAATTAGGAATGTCGATTTATTCCTTTAAGTAATAAGGGCGACTATTTTCATTGAACGCCAGCGGGTAGGACATGGACGGGTAATCAATAAGACCGGTTATTGAATTATCCAGTAGAAAAATATGGTCGAACGATGTGGGCGGTGGGATTAAGTTCTTGTATAATACTACAGGACTCCAGGGCCGCGTGAAGGGACAATATATACTTGAAGAACTAAACGCTTAACTATAGCAAATGGTTTTGAAATTCGTGCCGCACAAAATGTGGTATTGTTGTTGTGCCACGAGTCGGGACGACCTTGGACGAAATATTTTTTCCATCATATGTTTATGATTTGTCAATCGTAATACGGATAATCGATAGTTTTACTAAACCGGATCACAACTACATCAGTCGGTGATTCACAACGCGTGAACCGTATATAAACCGCAATTTTGTTATGTTCATCGTTAATCAGATTTTAGGCAAAATATACGGATTTCTAATCGTTGAACACGCGCAACATGGCCGAGAATGAACGCAATAAATTTGGCCTATCGCGTGGAATCGGTTTCCGTATGGATTATTTCGTTTTTCTCTCTTGCGAATAAATTACTGTTTAACATTAAGGTCACAATGCCTGTCTTTATTATTTAACGCGCGGCGAGGGGTATCGTGATACACTAAACGCGTGTACACGATTACATCAGGTGAAATGATTTGTTGGGATCGGCGAAATGCAAGTGTATGTTCTCAGCGTTTAGGCTGTTTAATAATGATTGCTCAGCGTCGAGAGTGGAGAACACGCTCCGTGGTTCGCGGGACGAGCGAATCCGAAGGAATTTTAAAAAAAAAACCCACAAACTAAAAAGGGACTTTGGTTAATGAACCCAAATGTTTCTTTCGGTCTCTTATACATTATTATACTGTGCGCGGACGAGATTTTGTTAACACGATAGTATATATATATATATATATATATATATATTTTTAATTTATTAGCTATTTTACTTCCAGTGCAAAGCTGAAAGCACTCGTAATGGACATATATATACACGTATAATAAAATGTATACAGACAGAAGTATTTTTTTCAACTTTCCTCCCTTCAGCCGCGAACCGTACCGAACAATATAACAAAAATAATAAACGCGCGGCGGCATGGCGACGTCCGCTGTACTTGTTGTGCATAACAAACGGTTTTCTTCTACATAATTACTCGGGTTTAGATTAAATACGCGAACACGCACAACGGCCTGCCCAACACTCGTGGAGTTTTTAAGATTCGTAAACACTTTCTGGACGACTGCGTTTACTGCCGTCACACTCGTCTAGAGTAAATTATGTTCCTGGCGTGGTCGGGACGTGTTTCGCGCGCAACACGTCTGAAGCGATCGCGTCCGGCGGACGGGTCGAACAGGGAAAGGAATCCGTCGGGAACACCTACTGCGACCGCCAAAATCGCGACCATTGCGACGGGTCGGCGGGAGAAGGAGCAGACCACTGAACGGCCGTAGATTAGGTGCACTACACCGCCACCCGAAGATTCACAACCCTCCGCACGCTAATGGGCTGCGTGATTGTTAAAGGAGGCGCGCGATCATCACCCGGTCGTGTCCGGATCCGTGTGAACGCGCTCGCGCGATGATGACGCGAACGACAGGACGCGGGTGGGATAGTGTCTGGCGCGAATAAAAAAGCGAAAAGATAACCGTGGAGGGGGGGGGAAGGAATGAAATGGGAAAAAGATCGCACCCGAAAGGCGAGCGATAGCGCACGAGTTCCACTCGGTTACCGGTGTGTGCGTTTCGACAAATCTGTAACGGCAATAATGACGGTACGCCGTCGGGTTACCACGTTTCGTCTCGGTTTTCGGCGTACATCGCGCACGATCACAACCGTGTCCGTCTCCCCCGTACCCTAGCAAAGTTGCCCCCTACCGTGTTGTACATCGATGACAGTGTCCTCGCTCGCGCACGCGGCCGGTGAAAATTCGCAATTAGTAACGCGCGGCGACATCGGTAAGCCGAACACGTACGTGCCACTCGTATTACGATACTATTACACCGATCGCTGTCGGCCGAAATCGATGGATGTCGCGGTTGCAAATCTAATCGTATTGATGCGATTACCCGTGTACGTTCATTGAGAACGATAATAAGTGTTCGTAAAACATTTGCTATTGCAGGGCGCTTTCCGTCGTTAGACCAACAACAACAACAACGATAATAGTCTAGGAACGTGATGCGATTCCGGAAAGCAGGCATCGAATTTTGTTCGACAATTTATAAAAAATTGCATCCTAAAACCTTCGAATTGTATTCGACCAGGAAGGAGGTGAGGGTGGGAGTCTAGGAATGAAAACACGAAAACGTTCACTTCTCAAACGTAAAAGCATAAGCATTAGGTAAAAGTTTTAATGGTGAACGAAATGTTCATCATATTTATACGCGTAAATTATTTTCGAGTAATAATAATAGTTATAAAATTGTAAATGCGCTTTTATTTCGTACACAACTAGATATCTGTGCTGAGGTGCGCAACATTTCCGTAGAACTCGAGTAGTCCGAATGATGTACGTAGTGAAATAGTAAATTAACTTTATCGTCCCTCTGTTTTTATATTTCTATGTGATCGTGAAAATATGTTTATTAAGTCATTTATCATTGTGTTCAAATTAACCGTTATATTTTATAAATATATTCAATAAATTAAGGTCGATGTAAAAATAATCGAGACTTCCAATCTCTGCCAAAGTCTATTGAGTAATGTAATACAAAATATTATAAAGCTTCAATAGTGTTGTATTGTTCCTCTTTCCTATAATCAATTAACTGAAAATTAAGATAGTATTTTTAATATTTTAATTATGTCAGCTTCCATGTAGTCCTTCTTGTATCCGCCCCTGATATCAATTATTGTTATTGCATTTTACTCGAAAAATGAACAAACTAAAGTAAAAAAAAAGGCCATAAACGCTTAAAATTCAATGATTTAAAAGAAATATTTCTCGAAATAAAATGTTTTCTATGGTTTAATTGATGTGCTAATACAATACATCTAGTAAAAAAAAAAAAATAAAAAAATAAAAAAAAATAGGTTTTATTAAAGCTCTATCCTTCAAGTGTTCAACGTAAAAGCGATAGGAAAAGTTAATTATATTAACAAACATTAAGCATATACACCAACCAATTCGACATAGCAAAATAAAAAACTTTTCATAATTAACTGAAATGTGAATAATAATAATAATAATAATAATAATAATAATAATAATAATAATAATAATAATAATAAAAATAATATAATAATAACAATAATGGAAATAATATAATATTAATGTCTGTAGTCTAGCAAATCAAACCGGGTTTAATTAATTATTTTATTCGATCAATAAAGTATTTTCTGTTTCAGATACTATTTTAAATGCCAAATGAAATTGGACAATTCAATGAAACCCGCAGGCGATCATATGAAATGCAATTTTTTTAATTTTTGCTAACCATCGTCGGTTTAACTGATTCTAATTTATTTTTAATACGTGGATAATGCATCTTTATATACATATGAGTTATGATACTCGTGAAATGATATATATATATATATATATATATATATATATATATATATATATATATATATATATACATATATACATAATATACATATTACATACATACAACAGCTGCTGTGTACCAGACATTCATTAATAACGCTTTGTTAAATACTAATTTCTGATAAAAGTCGGCGCATGATGCAATGTTCGCATAATAGGATCTTTTTTTTTACATCATAACTGTTCATTAACATTTTTTAAATCTCTCATTGCTTATTTTTTATTTTTTTATCAGAAAATATAAAGTGATATAGTTGTTCTTCTCCTTCTCAATCCGCTAACGCATTTTAGTTGTAAAATTAAACTAAATTTTCTTTCTAAATAAACTTATGACGTAGATGAAAAATCTGAGAACATAATTTAATACAAGTTTACCCGGTTTTTAATGAAATTTCAGTTTAGTTTATTTTTTTTAATTCTATTAAATGATTCAACAAACGTTCGTTTCTTACGTAATGACAATTTATTCATTATTATATTAGGTTTTTTTCTAACTGTCGGATAAATTATTTTAATAGGACGTTGCAGTACGAAAAGAAAGAAATAAAAACGTTAATATAAAAATTATGAATATAAGAGAGAATACACCGAGCATGTACATATACGGTTTTAGAAATAAACTATTTTGCATGACCATAAGCTTATGAAATTGTTTGCTTGGAATAAACTTGATTCGTGTTAATAACCCTTTGTGCTATGAACCGCATTCGGTTTGATTTATTTTCCGCAAATCAAATGCATTAAATTTGATTTCAATTTTATTATATGTTTACCTCGAAGGTTTCAATAGAAAAATATGATAAACGGTTTAATAGCTCGGACCGATCATTTATTAATTTCTATGATTGCTCTATCGTATAATAATTGTGGAAATATTAGCTGGACCATGGATGTTTATTGATTTTCTGCTGTTCGAAAACAGTTATTTCATTTTGATTTTTATCTCTCGGTTTTTTCCTACCGCAAGCATTTTGCAGCGAAACATAATGTAACAACATGTGCACGTGAACAACATCACGACGCAATCAGTTCTTATTACGTTGCCGGCCCTTCGAATGTGTTATAGATTCGTCAAATTTTGAATTAATCGTACAATACGCTATACAGGAGTTGATTATTAATTTTTTTCAAAAAGTTTCATTGTTCGCCATATCTTATCAACTAGAGTTTGAATAATGACGTGGTCGTGCATTTGAACGTGGCTCCGGCGCTTTTCAACGAATGCATATTCCTGACATTTTCATAACGTCCGATAAGGACGATAAGTAAGCGTAGTACATGAAATCGTTTGAACCTAACCTCTAATCTGATCGTGGTCCGCGTAGCGAGCGTACACACAAATAAAATATTATAACAGTACGTTATAATAATTATTATATATATATATATATGGTGCTCATTATAGTCGTTTTAAGAAACATTTTAGTGAAATCTGGATGTTTCGTTCGAGTTAAATATCTAATCTCATTAGTATAATTTATGTAATACAAAGTATTATATATAAGACGGAACGACTAGATCCGAAGAACTATTCGAACCGGTCAAATTTTGAACAAACGTAAAGAGTAAACGCGAAACAGAAATAAAAGAAATCTCAGAGATGTGTATTGTAATTTGTATAAACGAAAATAGTTTGATTTTCTTCGAATAGAAATAAAAACGAGGGGTTTATAAACAAAAATAAATTTATTAAATTGCTCGGTAAAACAGTTTTTCAAACAATTTTCCCCCTTTTATTTAGTAAACCTATTAATTTCTTAGAATTTCGTGCCTACGTTTACTTTATTCGGGTGCTCGTACACATAAATGTATACTTTCCGTCGTCAGACATTCATTTCAAGTAAACGTTCAGACAGGAATGGCATATTTCATTTAACCTGAATAATGGAAGTTTATCTTTTTTTTATGTCCTACATTTTCTGAACATCTTCGGTTCTTTTTATCTAAAGGACGTGTCGTTTACTCCACCGTGCGCATAAAAATTTAAATGACGCTCCGTGCGGATTATCTTAAAGACGTTTTTAAGGATAAACAGATGCCGTACGTACGACACGTACGATATTAAATAGGCTCTCTTTACTGGGCTGCCGCCGTACGACGTTGGTCTTAATCTTTCGTTAGCGTTGCGTCAGTACGCAACAAACTGTAAACTCGCTAGCCGTTTAGAAAACTATGCGTTGCACCTGTATCGCGTTGTACGCGCGTGTCCCGTGTTCGTGTCGCCTAATTCGATATTCCGCGGATGTCAGCGGAATGGTTTCAGACAGTAATTATGTTCACGTGGACGAATTCGCGTTGTAACGGGTCCATTCGTACGGGAACAAGCCCAAAAGTTGTAGAACTTCTCAACCGTTCGTAGTGGTAATAATAGAGTTGCCGAAGGCGTTGTTATAATGATAACCACCGGGGTAAAAGGCAAAAAGAAGCAGAACGAGACGGTGCACACCACGGGATAGCCGACAGTTCGAGGCGTTACAGCGTTCAGCGGCACAAGTGTTCTTATTAAGCATTTCTCCGACCGTCAAGTAATGAGATATTCAATTTTAAATTTCGGTACAAGCTACTATGCTGACGAAAATTGTGTTCATCGGCCGACAAACACGTGGCACACGGTTCTCACTTTAATCGCTCATCACCGCTTATGATGTCGAAGATATCACAGATTTCATTACGGGCGATGAAGTACATTTGATGCGATAATATTCGATGTAGTTTTTAGTTACGACGTCGTGCTTTTATTCACAATAATTATATTTGGTCGGCTACATTTCATGGAAAATTTTAAATTTTAAAATGTGCACTTTTATGATAATAGTATGATCGGCCATCGACTATATATCATTACTGTTAATAATAATGTGATACTGTAACAACAGTAAAATGATAACGATTACTATCGGATCAAATGTATTCCAGAATATCAACATTAAAAAGAGTGATAGACAATAAGAGTAGGGACCAAGCGTCGTGTTGTGTTTGTCGCTTGGCAAACACGATTTTCGTTAGAATCGCTTGAACCGAAATTTAATAATTTAAAGATTAAAAATGTCTCATAACTAATCGGTCGGGAGAAGAGTAACACGTGTGTGCTCGAATGTTTTGATTACCGCATAGTGGTTTGAAATTGATGTTTAGCATACATAAATTATTAACTCTTAATTTTTTGTGTGTGGTATTATGATATAAATCCGAGTAAAAATATCTTGAAACGCTGAATCCGAATTACGCATCCATTTTAAAATTTGTCTCTTATTAGGGGGTAAATACTCACCTTATAAGGGGGTATTTTTCAAAATAATAAACTGTTGTATTTTTATACGGATTTATATGTTTTTAAGCCTGCTGATTCCAAATTTCCGAAAATTTCCAAAAATTATCATGTTAATAAAAAATTAATTGTCCCGGTTTTTATTTTTATAAAACTGATATGAAACGGGACGTGTCGTATTTGTATAGGTACGAATTTTCGACGAGTCAATAAGAAAACAAATCCGCAAATTCCGGTTGTTAGCACGGTCTTGATATTTTACACGAACGCCGCGGAGTGCAATGAAATATGTGTCGCGCGCGCTTACGATTTGACGATCTCGCGTCCAAACGGAAAAGCAGTGGCGTTTTCGAGTTTTCCTCTTTATCCGATTCCAGGTTACGATAACCGTCGCACGACGACGACGATAATAATAATAATAATAATAATAATACATACGTACATGCACATCGTGATATATACAGTGGCAATTTATATGTAAATAATCCGTGTGCCGGGCAGTAGGCTACACTGCGCTACTGCAGTATAACTTAACCCGTAAGTTTGCGAGTGATTATTGTGATTTAATTTTTAGCCTCTCCGCCACGGGGTCGCCGAAAAACAAGCAATCGTTTCCGTGTGATGATAAGTACGGTTTATACCGTTATCATCATTATTACCTGTGCCCCACAGTGGGGTGGCAATGGGGATGATCGAGAGACGTTCGTCTCTCAGTTTTTCTAACGGCTGGGTCATAATTTAGTTTCATAATTACGAGCGTTGGAAAAGAAGCACACAAAAAAAGATATTTCAATATTGACACAAGCTGCAGTTGGTGTCCGGTAGCCACTAGTCGGTGAACAACAGGTCAACAAATACGTGCTACAAAACGAGCAGTGCCGTAACCGTTCTCCGTGGCGAATTTTATTCTGCCGCTTGTTTCGCGCAAAAAAAAAAAAAAATAAATCAATTTAATCTAACTCAAACGAGGGGCCCCTTACCATGCCGTGCTTTTAGCGACCGCCAGTTTCGATGACTTCTGGTAACGGCACTACAGACGAGTGATACATTCAATACGGTTTTTCACCACCGTGTTGTTTGTCAATAGGTACTAGGTTTTGGGCGCATTATTTTATTTGTTTATTATTTTTTTTTTTTTACATGTTGTTGCTGTTCAGTAAGGTATCTCGCAGATTAAGTATCGAAAAATATACTTGACTCTGAAAATATTTGAGTTCGCCACGCTGTACTTCATAACCTTACTTACGCTCAAGACCGAACGCAGATATAAAATGGCGTATAATAATAATTAACTTTTTTTTTTTTTTTAATCAAACAATTTAATGTCAAAATATAACGATTTTAACTAGGACCTCTCCTTGCTCATCCGATAAGTCTCTATACTCTATAGACAGCAGCCGGTATCGAATTACAATGCGTATTACTATACTGTAGTTATACGTAGAATAATGTAGTGGGCCAAATTAAATAAAACTTCATACATATATTTATGATATTCTATTATTGTTATGACTCCGTCCATGCAAATAAATATTATATTATTGCGTTCCGCGAATCGGTATTCGCGATCTACGATGTTTTCGACATACTGTCGAGTGGCATAAATACTTGACGAAACCAGGGCCGTTCAGAGGGGGGGGGGCAACGGATACATTTCGCCCCATGCCCCATCGTTGGAAAATTTTAGGGGGCCCCCATAAAGTCTGTATAATAATAATAATGAACTGTCACCGACCACCGTTATTGAGACAAAAATTATCTACTTTACGTCATGCACATATTATATTATGTAATACTTATACAATCGTACAATGCGCGCGTATGACCAGTCAAAACAATATCCTCCACCGCACTGCTCGTCGATACCGCCGTTTCTACGTAATAATTTAACAATTTAATTAATTATATTAAAAAATTAAATATATTATATTATATTAATATATATTATTAAATATAATAATTATAATAATTATATTTTATAGTATAAATCCGGGTAGGTTGCGATAATGAGGCTCGACTTGCTACGATAGGTGACGGTGCACGCGATATTTTTAGACAAAAACCTATAACCGAAACATTGTAGAACAGACTATTCTGAATAGTAAACCACAACATGCACGGCCAAACCACTCGGTTGCTAATAATTACTCGACAATCAACAGTCGACGTATTCCATGGTGTCACTGTATTTTTATTATTACTAGCACAGTAGAATAGCAGTAACACTAATATTAGTAAGTAATAATTGATTTAAATATGTAGATATTCTTCATTTTTATTAAAACAATTAATTTTTAATATTTCTATTCGTCTTAAAAGTAGTATATCTTTGTATTGAGGCATTAAGATACAGTCTGTATCCATAGGCGTGCGTACGAGGCGAGCCAGTCGAGCCCGGACTCGACCGGAATCTTTTAAGGGGCATAATATAGTTTCAAATATATGTAGGTATATAAATATGTAATTATAATAATATGTTTGAGGAGATCATGACAATTTGACGATTTTATTTGTCGTAATAGTGAAATTAAATTAAAAATATTTTTGTACCACTAAATCTATTTTATTGATTTATTTATTCTATTTATTCCTATAAACATTAAAACATCCAATTTCATATTTTCTTTGAATATTCATAACTATCTAGCAATAAATTGTAGTTTTTTTGTATATATGGTAAGAATTTAATGAATTATACCCATATAAATAATATAATTTTAAATTATGTTATGTAAATATGCAATGCAGTACATGTTTTTAAATGAGCTTGATTGGTTAAGGTCTGGAAAAATAAATTTACAAGAATTTTGTTATTTTCAGTGAGTATTTTGTTTATCATATCTTATAATTATAAGATATGATAAACAAAATACTAATAATTATGGTCGAAAGGCCCCTGGCCCCGGAAAACCTTGGGATAGCCCTGGATGACACTATTGATTTTTAAACTAATGATACCGTGTTGATACCGGCCCGTCACTTATATATTACTATTACACGTTTAACGTAGCGCATTTTTCCCCCCTCGGATACGTATAAACTTCCGTCGTCGTACTAATACTTTATGTGCACCGCGGCCGCGTTTCGTCTAACGATCGTAGGAATTGGTGTTTTTTTTTCTTAAATATTTTGTTATCGATGACGCTCCGAACGCAGACTCGATAAACCTTTCCGGTCGAATATTTCTGCGAAACCTTAACAATATCTGAGACGATTTGCACGTGGGATTGAAAACAGTAATAATAATATGTTCAATATTTATACGGCTGCGCTTACGTGTTTTTTTTTTTTTTAGAACTCACGGCACAATCCGCGTTATTGCGGTAACACGTGACGATTGAAAGTATCGACGGTCCTAATCGTATATCGCGCATTGGATTTAGTCGGCATTCTTCGGCGATATACACGAGCGGATCAGTATTGTCCGTCGTCGTGGTTCATGCCCGGGCGCGCGTTCATCAGTCGGACACGCTTGGACCGATGTCCGTACCCGTACAATTAATTATTCCCTAGTGTTTATGTTTTAAAAACAACGGTTAGACGGCGTACATCACGAATAAAAATAAATAAAAAAGCATAGTTCAACCGATAAATCATGATTAATATCGAAACGGGCGAAAAAAACTTCGAACCGAGGCTTGAATCAAATCGAGTGTCATCGAACTCCCTCGATCGCACAAATGTGTATTTGCAACTTGTCACGAAGGTAAACGTTATCGAATTATGAAACACATTTGTTACGCAAAAGATAATAAATACCTGTGGGCATACAACAAAAATGGTGTGTGTTCCAATGCAAGACGTATAGTATTACAACACTGCGACGTAATTTTGATGATGATTTGTGTTTAGCACTTGAATGGGATATTCATTTTACACTTTTTTTTTCTCACATTCGTAAAACAGTGTCAACCGATAACAACACACGATTTTGTAAAAGTCTTTGTGTATTTTTCCAAATATTTACCAAACGATAGGGATGCTTTTACTATTGTTCTAAACCTGAACTCGGGCCATATACCGCATAATGTATACCGGAATATATGAAGAGTGTATGTTTAAAAAGCGAACGAAAAAATAAAATAATAAAATACCTCGTCTTATTGGAAAAACATTTTATAAAACCATGCAGATGTGTTGGGCCAAGCGTAACGCTATACAATGAAACATGTTGGGTTTCACTTGTATTATGCTTTTTATTTCTATTTATTTGGAAAATAATACATTTTACGGTAGCGTGCGCAGCTGACTGTTTATTAAAAGTTTATTAAATTATTCATACGTTCTACATTATGCACCTACAGGTTTGAGTGTCGCAACACTGTTAAGATGGAGGGGTGGGTAAGTGAGAGGGATCCATTTCCTATTATCGTTTTCATTACGTGTTCACTACATGTGTTGTACGGATGAAAAAGAAAAACGTACTTTGCTTGTTTTTAAACGCTTCGTCTGCGTTAATGAGTTTTTCTTTTCTTTTCCACGTAAGATCCTACACTCGGATTCTCATAATAGTTATTAGATAATTATGTTCGCCCAGATTACTTTTGTAATTAAAAATTGAATTCGACTTTTGATTCTTAAATATCAACCCGTATAATAGATTCCTATTCATAAAATCGAATAACTTTCGAAAAGCCTAGATGTCAGTTAACGTCAGTTGATGCGTATTATAATTGAATATTGCATATCGGCAATTTCGCTAAAAGCGTTTATAGAGTTCAACGTGGACGGATGATACGCTAACCTTACCTACCCGTCATCCTCCTCATCCTCGATTGACCATCATTTTGATATATTATTATTAAACACAGATTAGCTAAATGCGCATACTACTGACGGATCGATAACATTCATTTATACATTACCATTATGACCGTACTCAGGATATCGACGTGAACAACCGTTTCGAGCGCAGAATGCAAATCCGAGGGGAGAGGTTTTATGAATAAACTGTGGGAGAAACCGTTGACGAAAACATGTGGTTGTCAAGCGAGTTAATGCTGAAACAACGATCTTATTAAATCGTATTCATCCGCGACACCGCCGAGCAAACACAGCCGATGGCATTCTGACGAACAACAACAATAATAATATCATTTCAAGGAAAATTGATTTTCCAAAGCCTCCGGGAACATAAAAGACACAAATCAGTTAAACGCCTATAATCATAGCCCTCATTCGCGATAATTTCTCAATCATTTTCGTAAATCACGTTGCCAGCGAGTATGAACTACGTAGCGCTGCAGATATTTACCATTCAAAGAAAATATTATCTTTCAAGCGGCACACGTCCCGGTGACTGCACGGAGAAATGTGGAAACAAAGCAAGTCGTTCTGCATATTGTGAGGACAGCGAGCGACGAACGGACATGATAATACTAGCAGCGTATGCACATGCCTATTATTTTATTCGAAATTATTCGAAACTGTACATTAACAGAGGTTTAATAACGTACACTTCGAGAACGTAATTACTATTACTAATAGAATATTCATGCGTTATTTAAGGAAACTCAGTTTTTGACGATTTTTCGTGTATACATTACTAATGAATTCTGAGCGCATAATTCAGGTTCCTATAAAACCTCTTTACTCCTTTTGTCATCTAACAATCGCTAAAATCCTAGTAGAAAAATTAATACTAGATAGTCTGTACACATTTGAAGTGTATACTAGCATGTTGTACACGACGTCGTATTAATATTACATATTAAATTAAATCGTTCAGTCCGGTCGCTACGTTCAACACGAACATACGCACATCGCGTCGATGTTTTTCGCTGTGCGAGCTCGTTAATTATTTTTATCACGATCATTATAATATTATTAATTTATCTATAACGGTATTATGAACAACAAAAATGGGCAGAAGTTGGGTCTAACGTCTCCATACACGCCCAAATCCGCAAAAAGGAATCTGTCATCCTCGTCATTGTCACCGCATTCAAATGACAAGAATTCCAAAAAGTTTGTTTCAACAAACAGATTCGCCGTTCTGGCATGCGAGGAGAACAACGAAATCGAACTCGACGTCAGGGGTAATGCTTCCGATGCAATTGACGAATCCAATATCCCCATTCAACACGACAACCCCAGGGCTCCGCCATTTCATGTCGAAGACATTAAGAACTTTTCCGCCTTTAAAAACACTTTAATCCAGCTCACTGGCCCAAACGGGTTCACATGTAAGTCATCACCTTCTTATTTGATTGTCCGCCCTCAAGGACAAATACATTTTAATATAATCGCATCACATCTAATAGATACTGATGCTTGTTTCCACACCTTCACGCTTTCGATATATAGACCATATAAGATCGTCATAAGAAATCTACACCACTTTACCCTCATCTCAGACATATCTGATGCTCTCGACGAACTTGGTCACTCCACCAGCCGTGTCGTCAATGTCATTAAAAACGGACGCCCGCTTCCGCTCTTTTTCGTGGACCTCAAACCCAATTCTAATAACCAAGAAGTTTTAAATCTGTCATAAATGTTGCACACTAAAATTAAAGTTGAATTACCATACAGGACTAGGAGTGGTCCGCCTCAATGTAAAAACTGACAGATCTACGGTCATATTGGTAAATACTGCCATCGTCCCTCACACTGTGTTAAATGCGGGGGAGGTCACTCCTCGGATGTTTGCACCAAGGAAAAAAACAGCCCAGCCAGGTGCGCCCTATGCACGGGCGACCACACCTCAAACTATAAAGGATGTCCAAAATACAAAGAATTACTCAAACATTGCAAATTGTCTTACTTAAATCGACGAAATCCGATCACCACACTCACGTCTAATATTCACAAACCTCCACCACATACTCCCAAAGCCTCATACGCTTCCGTCGCCGATCCTAATAATACTCCATTACCTAATTATTATTCCACTAACGATCAAATTTTTTCCAAATTTATTTCAGAACTTTCTTCACTAATTAATCCCCTCATTTCCCTCCTTAAAACCTTACTTCACAATCAATCCGTTCCATAGATCATTTCTTATCCATCCAATTAACCTTATTACCGTTTATATCATATCATTCACTGTAATTTTAATGTTTATTAATTTCTAATATTAAGCACTTATTATTATTATCTTATTATTATTTTTTTTTCTCTTCTCACTCTAAATTTGTATTTTATCTAAATCTAATAGTTAGGTAATCAAATAATATTTTAACGTATCTTGTAATTAATATATTTCTGTAAATGTCGAACTGAATAGTTTACTGCAGTTCTAAATAAAAAAAAAAAAAATTAAATCGTTTTATACAAAGTAGTACTTATATAAAGTAGTTTTATTAAATATTTGTTTGGAAACGAACATAAGGTGAAATACCTTCGTCTAAAGCACCTACAAACGTCATCGATTCGTTTTTTCTTCTACTGTAGAGGAGAAAGTACAATTCTACACGGGTCGTCTGGGCTCGGAAGAGAAAAATCCCAGTGAAACGGATTCTCGCATATTTTCGTCAAATGCTTCCCTGAAACCAGGACAGTGAATTTGATTTGTGATTCGATAAGAGTCCGTCCGTTACTCGCAACGCGTTTCGCTTGGCTGTCAAAATATTTCTCTCTTTTACCGCAATACCGTCAGTACCCACAGGTTATGTAACGTTCGTTTACTACACACTCGTCCGTAGACAGGATCTTCTTGGTCAATTTTTTTTTTTCCTGCACCTTAACCCTTCGACAGATGCACCTCGAAAACTCTGATATTTAATACGTGTTGTAATACATGAGCAGCAGACGAAAACGTATTATTTTTCAATTTTTTCTCCGTTACTGTTTCGTTCATTTTTCTGCGAAACCATATTTCCAAATAATTTTTTTTCATAACCACCGTTACGTTTAGTCTTCAATCAAAAATTAAATGTTCTCGTTTCATCGAGCTCAAGTCGTTTAACAGGCGAAATGTAAATGCCGAGCTAATTCTAATTCAATCGTTAATGCACCCCCCACCCCCAGCCCAGACCGCGGATCTTGTTCACCCCTTGTCGAACGGCTTATATTTTGTATTCATTTTATTCCACCGAAAGACCGTTGAGTTCTAGTTGACTCGCATCAGAATCGTATAAAACATTCGAGCATACGCAATACGTAGATTTAGGGAAAGCGATTCGAATTCCGTATTGCAAATCTCGTCATTTATTATTCATACAATACGGTTGGCGTTTCAGGGACGGCTGCTGATCTCCTTATTCCTGAATATTAAGACTCGCAAGATTCGAGCGAATAATTATCCTGGTAATTATCTACGGGTTTCAATAGTTTTAAACAATGGGATATGGCCGGGTCCGTTCGCGCGCATGGTACATTTACTGCATTTCGGGCCGGATCTCGTGTTGCCAGCGGTGCGTGAACGCCCGTAGGCGAATCAAAAAAAACCCCGTCGACTTAACAACGATCATCGTCGTCATATAATTATTGTTACGCGATCCCAGTGGCGGCTACAGCGAATTTACCACGTGTATGAAAATCACTAAAAATCTGCGGACACCCCACCCACCGAAAAGAGTACATTTGTTTTTTTTTCTTTTCTTTTTTTAAACACGCAACTCCGAACACAGGCGATTCAACGTGTCCCGAAACGAACTCGGCGCACGACTGAATCCAACCGTCGTTTGGCAACGTTGCCCAGTCAACAGAAAATAATAATTTTCATCGCGTTACGTGCAACTAGATGTTTTGCACAGCCGTTCGAACTGTAAGCGCCCGACCGCCAAAATCATGTGCATTGGGGGAATAGCCACCACCGACTGCGATCGAAACTAACCGCCGTCGGGCTGCTGTTTGATATTGATTTTATACCGTTTACGAAACGCGCGTACGTACGGTTTATAAACGCTATTCGCTGGGGCGGCGGCGTAAAGGTATTCGCGGGATCGCGTGAGCGTTATTCAAAACGAACCTAGCCGAACGGTTTTATGACAGCTCCTTAACGCGAACCATACGCCGGGCGCGCGCGCGTACGTCTACCCCGTAACACGCGAAACACACCGTCCAATGCACGGTTTCCCGTCTCGTTGCCCGCTGGCTGTGCACCGTTTCGGTCCGTTCCGAACCTTATTCCTTCCCCCCCCCTAATTCGATCGTTGCACGCACTACGCCGCCGATTTCGTACTTGTACACGCGTGTGTACGCGTGTATGCATGTACAAGTACGCTAGGACGGTGCACATTTTAAACTAGTCAACTAGGCGACACGAACGTCGTCCGGTGAAAATATTTTGTCACCTAGTCGACGGCATTTCGTAACACTAGGCGAATCACTATTAACTGTCGAAAGGAGAGTTTTTTTTTTTTTCTTTTTCATTTCTCAAAGAAAAATAATTAGGTCGTGTACGATCGATACGTTTGTGTGTTGTAAAATATATTGCCATATTATCGATTTTTACTTTTTCTAACAGCATTAATGTTGCTTTTTAATCGTTATACGCAGCGAATGTTAAATACCACGATCATAATACCATTATTATACATTGACTGTTTTAGGAAGGAAATGTTTGTCGCCCAGCGAAAATTCCCAGTGAAATACATTGCTCTAGGAGGCGTTCACGGGTACAACAATACACTTGTACGTATTTTTCGTAATAGCTACTGGTATGAACACTATGATAGCTCAACAGTTACGGGGAAAAAAAAAATATGTATTAACATCCGCGTCTTTAATGCTCCGATGTTTTTTTTTTACCAATACACCACGTGTATTCGATAGCCGTTGGCTGTTGCCCGTGTAATTATTGATGTTCGTAACTTTATACATTTCTGGTCTGCCTGTAAATATATCTCTACTTCGTTTTAATCCGATAACATTCATCCAGACGACAGTTTATCAATTTTCCATGAAATATAGGTTCGGGAACTTTTTGAACGCACCTCGCGCACGTGTAACACAATATCGCACAAACATTACACGTGTAACGGCTAACACTGGGTAAGCACCGTACCGAGGATGATTGAATGTACGCGCTTCGTGCTGGTCCCGTTATTTGAACACGGGCAGAAGGACCGCAGGGTAATGTGTTTCCGATGTGTCGTCAGCCGAACGCGTTTTGCGCCCGCACACCAGTACGCGCTCTCTGCCGCTGTTTTTCCGACAGTCCCTTTGTCACCGTGTACACGGACGGCGGTCTCGCGGAATCTCGATGTATTCGTCGGGTCCAACCTAGGCCATCCGTGTCGCATAAAATTGTTTCTCGCGCTCGAAAATCGAAATAGATTCGAATCGCGTCGTGTTTCTGTTTCTGTTGGCGATTACCCGCGCGTTCGATTTCTAGTTCTTACCATCGGAAACGTAACTTGTCGGAGGATAAACGTTCGGTACCGAGTTTGTCGAGATCCGTTAAAGTTTTTCTAGATTTAAAACGCACGTATGAACTATACAACGCGCTGTCGATGTTTTACAAATTGTTTTCCGATACGTTCGGTCTCTGTACATTTGTTGACACTTTGCTTTCGTGTGCGTATACTTACTTACGAATAGAGATTACGCTTATGGTCACCGCATTGTCAAGCGATAAGTCACGACCATTAAACTAGACACTTCAAAACGCCGTATCGACACTTTTAGAATAAATATTAGTTGACCGTTATCGTACAAACCGAGAGTAATAATAATTCCAAGAACAGAGTCGGTATAAGTAACAGAATCACGAAAATAAAACAAATGTAAATCGGTAGGTAAGCTTTATTGAGCAGGTCAAGTGTTGTGATACGAAAGGAGAAATAACGATTGATGCAATACAGCCCTTCTCACGGCGATCGTGCGATCCGGTCGTTGCAGTCGACGTTTCTCTAAGCGTTAGTTTTATTTCTTGTTGCGCGTACGTTCGTTAAAATCGACGTACACCACATTGCCAAGACGTGTTGGTGCGCGATCGATAAAACCGTTTCGTATTACCGTTACTCAGCGATATTTCGGTCCGTTGTAGACGATGTATCATTTTTAATCGTTACCGGGTCGAGCCGTGCAAACTGGGCATTTTCGCGTTCCGCTCCGATCGGTTTTTTTTCTTTTTTTCCGGGGAAAATTATCAACGTAACTGCCGCGTCGTCATCGCGCCCGTTCGTTTCCGGTGGCCGTCGGAGTGTGTTCCGCAGGCGTCTGTCGCGACACGAACGGCCCCTTGCGCCGCTCGCGTGTGAATTCCCCCCACGGCCGAGTTCTCTCGCGATCGTCAACAGCGGCTATCCGCCAACCTATCCGGTTCGGGGTTTTCCGTTGGTGCCGTTTCGCACGCGCGCGCGTCTTCCGAGCATCGCCGTCCTGATTGGTTCGCTTTTCGGTTCGTTCGTCACCCGTTGCCCCCGTACCCGTCACCCCGCCGTCCGGCCGATCGAGTCTTCGGCACTCTCACCGTAAACGGCGGCGCCATTCCGTTTCGATCGGTTCCAGCAGTCGCCATTCGTCCCGCACGACGGTCGGGTCACGTTTGTTTTCTTCGTGTCTCGCTTTCGCGCTATTTTAATCTACTCGTATTCGTTGATTTTTACCGCGTAATAATATTACAGCGATTGCGCACCCTCCACCGCTAACCCGGCATCGAGATATTTATTCGTTTCTCGCAACGCACGTTCGACATATTTCCAATATTATTTATTTGATCCGTACTGTCATCAACAACGCCGGGTTGCTTACGAGTACACGTGAATATCATCCTCGTTCCTTCTCGTTTTTATTCCTTGTACAGTCTTAGTTAGTCCCTTTAATTTAATCTTTCACGCCTTCTCTTCCAGCTAAAGGTCACGGTAATACGCGCCGAATAAATGTATTTATTCGTTTTCGTGGTCTTAGCCGTCGATTATGAAATCGTCTGGTAGAATTTATAAATATGACATGGGTACGGGTCGGTTATGATCAATGTGTCGCATTCAGTAGAACGTTCAATTCGATATTGATTTTCCACGCATCGATAGTAGTTTTTTTTTTCTCTACGGATTCCTTATGGAATGAAACGCGCCGTGATAGCCAAATATGTATATCAGTACTACGAAATTAAATTTTTACACTGTGCGGTGTCCGCGTGTTTCCAGTCAGTCGAGCGTGTATGAAAATGCGTTTCACAATAGTTGTGAAACTCATTTTCGTACTTTTTTTTAGTATTTTTCGCTTTTTTTCATATTTCTCGTATTTTTCTTCGTATTTTTTAATTACTGAAGTTATAAGCAATAGTGTAATACCGAGCGCTAAATTAGCGACTGGAACCTTGATGAATTTTATAGTTCCGGTTCTGGTTCGGTTTATAGAAGCACTAGAATTTTGGTTTCCGTTTCTTTTCGGTTCTTAAAAAATGAAAAATTCGTTTCAAATTTTACCACTATAATTATGTAACAAAAATGCCATTCTGTTTCTACTCTTTAAAAGATATAAAATATTAGTAGTCTTAATTAACGTTATTTATGGTGGTCAATACCATTTTCAACTAAATATCCAACAAATAGCTGAGGAATAAGGATAGGATTAAATAAGTAAAACAATTACTCCTAAATGTAATTTAATGCAGGATATTATTTCAAATAATAATTTTTAATACATACATAGGAAAGTTCATCTTTTCATCTTTCATAAGGTTTATTATTGATCATTTTAACTCATATGTGTAAAATAATTGTGCTTTATCTTAAAACATGTAAGAATACTTAATAATAGTGCGATCAGTTAAAAATCTTGTAACATTTATAAGATTCAAAATTATTTTTTTAAATATTATTAATTCATAAAATCAATATAATAGAAACTATTTTATAATTAAATAATAATTTTTATAATATGAATGTATTTTTGATATGTTAGGATGACCCATGATTATATGTGTGTAATAGGAAATACAAACAGAATGTAGACGGTAACAAGTAACAACAGAAATTATGACATAAATGTGTAAACCGCGTACACCACGTACCGATAGTCACAATAGTAACGTGCCTAGTTGTATATAAACATATTTACAGAATTTCTCGTCATCTAGTGGTAACTAGAAGATTTATAAAAATATATATAATAAGGTTTATAATTCGCGGTAATAAAATTACTTTTATTTTCTTTGGGATTCCTACTACATTATTATCAGTTGTTAACCGAAATTATCCGTAAAAAACCTTTACAGAAAAGGATCGGTTCCGGTTTTAATGTTTAATTTAAATTAGGGCTTCGGTAAGATTCCGGGTCTCAATATTCAAAGGGTTCCGGTTCCAAAACCAGTTATTTTCAGTATGTTTCCAGTCCCTGCGCTAAATCCATACTACAGTCCATTCACGGTCCGTTCGCAGTCGCGAAGACCTTTATTCTACTAAAATTTCATCCGGTCGAGGTGTTTACAAATTATTCTTGACGCGGGATAATATCACATGGTGACTATAAACGTAAAAAAGTTTACTCTTATCGTGTAACCGAACGAACCTTAAGAGGCCCTCACACGGTAAATATTATTGACAGTATAGATACTGACAGTATTTGAGCATATTGACAGTATAGTCCTCAGACAGTCAATATTTAATTAGCGTCAATACTCAGTATTAATTTGTGTTTGATTCTCTACTTCACAAATATTTTTGTTTTACTTAACAAAATAATTATAGTTGGATATGAATGAACAGCAAAAAGCATGTATAGCAATTATATTAGCCTTATCCATTCCAAATAGTAAACGAGTTTCAAGAAAACGGAAACGATGGGTAAAACAATGGATCTCTAAACGAAGACAGTACACTCATCTAAATGATATAAAAGAAGTGCATTCTTATATGTATTCTTTACCACGCACATCCCATAATTTCGGCAACTGTTTGTATTGAGCAATAAAATCACGTAGGATTTGTCTATCTCGGGATTAGGACACGTACTAGGACACGTATTTTGACTTTCGTCACCCATAGCTGCGAAAACATACTGACGAACTGTCAGTATCTACCTCACACGATCAGTAAAATTATCATTACATAAATACTGACGACTCGATATCCGATTTTTCCATCAGTCATCAGTATCGTTTTTCCATACTGACAGTATATCAGTACTCACATTACACGATCAATAATACTGTCGGTATCAAAAATAATGTCAGTAATATTGATCGTGTGAGGACCGCTTTACGTATGATAATAATTGTTCCGGTAACTAGTACAAAATATTGTAATCGTAACGCGGTTAAAATTTTACGAACATAATTCATATGGCCCATCTGAGTTTGTCATGACTCTCAACGACAACAATATATTCCAAATGCACCGCACTCCCGCACTCGTAAAAAAATATAATAATAATAATAATAATAATAAAAACCGAAACAGAGAAAAATTAAAATAAAATAAACCGTAATGAAACGTCCCCAATTACGAGTATCTCGCCCGCACGATGAATTGTTTTTGAAATAAGATTAATGGTAAACTTGGCTTACGTGGATCCAGGCATGTGTCCAGAATATTTACATTGGGGACCAAAAACTTAGGGCCCTTGTATTTTCTATAATTTGTTTCATATGAAAAATTTGTAGAGCTTAAAGAGGACACTATTTGACAATAGCTCCAATTTAATATAAAACATTTTTACCACGAATAGACCCTATATATAACTTTGAAATAAAGTTTTCTACCAATATAAAATTATGTATAATAAAAGTATCCTTATATGTTAGTTACATAATAATCATAATCATAGTAAATTAATTGGTTAATTGAAAAAGAGAATATGTCCAGTAATTCGAATTTTTGAGAATTCAATGTTTATATCAATAGTTCAAAATCAAATTTAGTATTCCATACACCTGTACGATAAGCTAATTATGATTTTTTAAATTTTAATTGATAAGAAATATATTTTTGATGTAATGAAAAACACAAAAAAAAACATATTAGTTATAGTTCAAATGTATTAAGAAATCATAATACGAAGAAATCATAAATATTTTTATTTATTTTATTGATGAAAAAAAAACATTGTAATATTAACTTCAATTATCAATAATCTCCTTAGTGAAGCTCTTCTGCTTCAGTTATTGGCCATTGAATTATTTCATCGTAGAAAACATTTTGTCAACAAGTATACGACCCCGAAGAGGCTATTTAAATTATTCATTTTATTGTGATTTATTGATATTATTTGTTCGTATTTTCTTAAGTTAATGATGTACGGGAAATCTGTACGAAATTATTGAGGTTTTGCAAGTGAAAAATGCTCGCTGACAAAGTTGTCGATGTAAGAATGAACGAGAAATTTACAATTATTGTCCTATTAAATAGTTATCTCAATACATTTATTTATCGAGCATAAGCTATAACCATATTATGTTTTTGATATTTGGTAAAAAAAAAAATTGCTTAGATCTTGACGATTTCTGCCGAAATTGCATATAATTGTCATTGTAGGAGAAAGTGTGTGCCACGCACAAATATTCAATTCTACAGTCGAAATCTTCGATCGATATCGCCCAACTCTTCAGACAGCATGTAACGATCCCACAGCCGACGACCCTTTCCTGATCGCCGTTGTAAAGACGGTCGTTTGTAGAGTTTCGGTTGTCTCCATCAAAATGTTCGTAACGCAATTTCGTGAAGAATTTAAATTTAAATTTTTGCATTTTTAATCGAACAACACTTCTACAGGACCATTCAGGGACCACGCGAGCGCTGTGTATGGTCTTAGATATCCGATTTCCATGTTTGTGGCCCTAAGCCCTGGCCCGACGGATGTTATTGTACGGGTGCTGAACCGCCAATCCAACCGAACAACACTAAGGGTAAGTACGCAACGCACTAAACTAATACTGATATAATAAAACATCGATTGAATTATTTCTGGCATCACTTGACAGGAAAACTATTTCCAACATGATATCCAACATACGTAACGGTAAGGAACCGGTAGAAGGAGAATGCGCTAAAATCCCCAACTGGAACTGCGAACAATATTACGAAGTCAGTGCACCGAGTGCGTGAACAAAACCGGCCCAGAAATCAGAAACGGTTGGATCCTGTGTACGAAACATTTGACCACGCGGTTATTTCCCCTCCCCCCTCATCTTTACTGCTATTAGTGTCGGGCGGCACTTGAAGCATTTTACGTCCACCGTCAATACGTGTACGGGTTTGTTAAACGATTGAATAAACCTATGCCGCGTGAGATTCGCGCACTGCCTACCCGGCAACTCCGTTTTCCGACGTTTCGGACGACGACACGCGACCGGTAAAACTGGATCTTTCTCGAAATCGCATCCGCACTTGCAGGCATTGTTTGTCGTGCAGACTTTTTGTTCGCGTCGAGAGGCAACGGCACTCACGACCCGTCGCAAAACTCACCGCGAAATCAAACGCGCGCCTTACGCAGCAATTGTTTTCGGCCTTTGTCGCGGTGACGGCACTCATGACTGCGTGCTTTCGCCTGAAGATAGTTGGCCGACACGTCTTTTGCGCCGCGTATGCGATGTATGTATGCGTATTTTCGTGTGCGAGAGAGAGTGAGTGATTTTGTGTGTGTACGAGTGCGCGCGTGCGGGCGTGTGCGGTTAGTAAACGTACGTCCTGCGCCACCGGTAATTACACGCGCACCGCAAATGTCACGTTTCCCGTGACGCACGTATATTATATGCATTTTCCGACCTCCCCCCTCGCGCGACACGGTAGAGTCCTACTTATATTTATGAGTAGGCCCACGATAATTTCCTCGACTGCTGCCGCTGCTGCTGGTGGTGCTACTTTAGGTATCCTGCGTATAACAAATATATACGTGTGTACGACCCCGTTTGTTAAATTTATCATGTCGTTTTCATTAGGCGGCACACCGTTGTAGTACCACGCGGTTGTTGTATTTTATACCGCGTATGCGCCGGGCGGGTTCAAGGGCGTCAGCAGCGCGTAATAACATTGAATGGGTTCACCAGCAAAATATTTAAACGACAATAAAAACGGATGTAATGTTGATTTTGTATAGACATTTCAAATCATTAGTTGTCTAAATGATTGTATTCGAAAGAAAAAAGAACAACTCAAGTTCAGGTATGATATAGTTACAGAGGTCGCTAAAAGGTTATCATCGTCGTTTTACGGTTTATCAGGAAAGAAACAGAGAAAAAAAAAACTAAAACTAAGAGAATATCCTTCTTTATATTTCGTCGAATTTGTCGACGCATGTCGGGGAGTAGAACGTCGTTTTCATACAAAACTTGAATTTTACAATGCATCTAGTTTAATAACTATAAATATATATAACTTTTTTTCTTTTATATATATATATAATATAAAAAAAAAAACATGAAAAGCCATAGATAACTGCCGAAAATTTGTTCAGAAATAATATAACATTAATATAAAAAGAAAAACTTTATTCGTACATACATGTTCTAGAAACTAAGAAGTTCGCAAGAACTATTTTTACATGCAAGAGACAAGAGAATATATTACATTCGTGGAAAATTCACTGTACTTACAATGTTTTACAAATATTTTCGAAAAGAAATTCGTTCGACCGATTGATATTTATTGTTTTCATATATTATGTGCTTTTACGAACCCGCCATCGAGACCCCTCGTGGAAATGGTGGAAGTATGGAGAGGGGCACGAGGGCCTCCTGTAAAGCGTTCCGTATTATAGATGCTGCGATTTGTGACAAACGTGTGCAGTGATAAAACTGGGATAAAACAATATTGTATCATGACCCGCCGTGTCGGAAGCGTTTTGTAATAATGTACTGCACATAAGGCGACGCGCGCGCACTGCGGCTGGATCAAATAAAATCAATAATATTAATGTAACTGTAATAGTTTAGCGTTTGGTTTATTTTATGTAAAACATATGTTATGCGCCGAAGTATAAATTACCGAGACGGTCATCGGAATCGCCGATTCGCTCGTTCAACTTCACTCTAAGAAATATGTTAATAATATTTCGTGTTCAGGTGCACGCGATGTTCTCTCCGTCGACGTTTTGTGAGAAAAACGTTTCGATGTCGCGTCTCTCGTGCGCGTACGCGTGCCTTGCCGCGGCTTCTCGGCCATATAGATCTACGATATCCGAATTCGCGAAGTAAAAAGTAGGGAAAAAATTAAAATTAAAAAGTTAATAGAAAAACGCACGCGAATAACGTCGTATTGGACGAATACCTACTTATGCTGTCAAAAGAGAATCACTAGACCGAAAAAAAAATTAAATAAAAAATTAAATTAAACATCTATATGCTCATATACTCACACACACACACACACACACACACACACACACACACACACACACACACACACACACACACACACACACAGATAATATACCATCGCTTACGTATTATTTGCATGCTATTTCGGACGCGGTACGTGACGGATTTTCATAAAATTCCATTCAAGGATGCGTGCGAGGATGAGCCCCCCTCTGTCAGACATGTAAATCGGGGCTACGGAAAGGATGATAACGATGCGTGCGTTACACAATCCTAGGATTTACATTGCAAAGTAGATTCGACTGCCACGGTATTAGTACAGGTTTATGTTCCGATGATCGGCGAACAATAATAATATTAATAACAATGATAATAATCATACGTATTATTAAAACGAATCAAAACCGTATCGCGCAGACCTCACGATCGCATGTCATTGTAATTGTACTATTATTATCGTGCGATTATAAATGTTGCTTTCGATTCGTTCACAACACATTTTTTTTTTCCCCAAGACGCATGAAAAATTCGAATTAAACGTATTATATTTATTTTTTTCTACTCGGACCGCAACGCGCCGTTCTGATTTATACGTGATAATAATAATACCTACGTCTTAATATTATATTTCGTGACTTATTACAATGTGTAATGGTTAAAATGTGTACTATCCGTATTATATTTCACGGCATAATATTGCGGTTGCAGTACTAATTATTTACCTGATATTAATATTATTCGTAGCGTAGTCGCTTTGAATAATTGTAGGTAACCAACGTATGCGTTGCGACCGAGGACGAAAGTTGAAAATGAATACGAGTTTTATTCATTCAGAATGTGCATCAGTGTCAAAAAAAAAATTACATATCAGCGTTATTGCAAATATTAAAACGAAATATTTTCCAATCGATTAGGTAAATTGGCAATTTATTTTTCTACGCCGAATGATATTAAATTACGTGTATAAACGTTTGGTATTATTATTTTTGAACTATAAAATTATATACATAACATATATATATATATATACGTACACCTGTTTATACAAATAAAAATATTATAATACACAGTTTATTCGAAGGATCTTTATTACAGCGAAGGTGTTAGGCAGTTAATTCATTATGCTTTTTTTACTTCTGAATAAATTATTTTAATGTATTTTATTCATGACATTAAATCGTAATGAAAAAAGAAAAAAAAAGTAAAAACTATGCAGCATTAAATTTAATGAACTTTTAGAAAAACAAAAAGAAAAAAAAAATGATATAGTTTATTTTTATTTTTTTTTATTCAATTGGCCTCTTTACAAAACAAAATTTTTAACGCGACAATGAGGTTTAAAGGTATATAGAAAAGTATACAAGTGGATCACCGATGGTGGGCGGAAGGTTTTTGCGAGAACTAAGGCAGACTTTGTTGCAAGCCTCCGGAATAATATAATCGCTTTATCACCTTTTTTTTCATAATATCTTTATTAACTTACCGATTTCCGTGCTTACACACTAGGTATATGAAAAAAAAAAAAAAAGGAAAAAAAATTAACATAATTTATTGTAATTATACATTGTATATTATTCATGATAAAAATGAATAAAAACAACAATACATTTCATTGATTTTTATTCAGTAAAAGTATTATTAAAATTTACATTTTTTCAGTCTCAACTATCGTAAGTGAATTAGCTGATCGGATTCACACATATCTAATTAATGGCAAGTGACGCGTTTGAATCGATGGTATAAGTAGATTTATGGTAAATTATTATTTTCGGTTTCAAAACTACATTTAAAGACCATTAAAAAGAAAATGATCTTATTGGAGAAAAAATGTTAAGACTTTTGAATAGGTTATCGCTAGAAAAGATTTTGTTCATAAAAATTTTTTGAGAAAAATATAAATCATGTTGAAAAAAAACAAAAAAAAAAAAAAAAATAGGAAATCCGTCAAACGAAAACCAACTGTATAAATCTAACCGAGATGGTCTTAATCAGTGGTGCCGAACTCCAGTGATACCCTCTTCACAGCCACTAGCGGACTTTTATAACCAACCAAAAAGTAAGATTTAATATTTACAAAATATCTCTATACCTGTACAGTTCTACGTAATTCGTATGTGTTTAGTTAAATAATTTATTACGCTCCGACGATGATGTCTTACAAGTCTTAATATTGAATTTGTTATTCTAAAACACATTACGGCCCTGTATCCACCGAATTTTGAATGAGTTTATAAGATTCCTAATCCATTCGTGCGTTGGTGGTGTCTCATTATATATGACCTGCATTTTATGGTTTTGGCACACAGTTATTGTTATTGATTTCACTTATTGTATCTAAACCGAGTGGACTAAAACACATTACACAAATGATTCGTTCGGGGTAAGTTTTTCTTCCCGTCGTGTTTTGTTATCATATACATATGTATATTATATGCAAATTCAAGTTTGATGTAATTACAACAATAACGATAATAAACAATGGTTCATTAACAAATCGCAGACTTCCCGAGTGCGTCGAGCATCTGGTTTCAATTAGCTTATGAGAGTTTTTACGAAACACAGACAAAACTATATTTCATCACCTAATCAAGAATTTTACAATCGAAATACGATTCACTATACGATGTTATTATTATTATTTTTTTTTAATTTTTTTTTTTCGCACTCGCAAAGGAATTATGAGGCTTATAAATGTTTGTTCTTCTATTCCATTTCAAGCACTAACCGTGAGGCACGAGGCGGTCGCCACTTTCACTCGCCATCAGTAGAGGTTTATTTATATATTTTTTTTATTTTTGCTGCACAGTAGGGTTACAGGGATAAGGATATTAATGTAATGCTCTCAGAATAACTTTTTGTGTTTGAAAAAGTAATATCTTGACGCGCGGAATTGTTTGTTTTAGGACTCGTGGCCTCAAGAACTTTGCGTCCAATAATTGATTTTCTTTCAGATAGATTTACAGTTTTTCAGACGTGATTGATGTACAATTCTAATAAAACATGGTTACGTGCACCGGATAACTATTGTAATTCCAGTGGTATATATTTTTGACACGTGATAGGGTATCCAAAGCGGTTATTATTATAGACTTATTTGAAGTTGTTTTGTTTTGTTTGAATAAACATACTCGGCACCGTAGTCTACGCATAACATTCTCGCCACACACGTCATGTCACGCTGTCACTTTTCACATCCCGGTGCCTCATCTAATCATGCTAACAGCCAACCCTTATGTCACTGCATACAAATATCAAACTTGAACCCCGCCTTCATATTTTTCGTAAACTCTTATATCTTGTTTGTTCTTCTTCGTCCGGCTATTAATACTCCCTAAGAGTTTTCTCCGTCATCGTATCTTGCTTGATTGTTGTAAATATATTTAAATATTGTTTGATTGTATATTATTTAGATGTTATTACAATTTCACTAGTCAGAAAGCTACGCAGCCGTAGCACTCGCCACACATGTGACGTGTGCTAAATATAAATCAATAAATAAATTATAACATATTATGAGTTTGCCGGTCGGGATGTATCCACTTATGCAAATCACTGAAGTAACGTATTATCGATACGATCGTCAGCGTTTGAAGTAGCAATACATAACACGAGTGTAATACGTTATTAATCCAATAATATATGGAAATATATACAAGTGAAATTCGGGTTTCTCTAATTAACAAGTTAGCAGTATTTGAATATCAAGGGGTTTCTCATTTCGGGAAGTCATTTAATAACTTTAAATGATTTCATAATTTTAAAAACTATAGTGAACGTATAAAAATGATAGTTGGTATTAATACAATTCATCAACGCCGACAGCAGTCTGCTAATGATAAATTTGACTAAGTGAAGTTGTGCAATTAGAATGAACGAACGTATACGTATAGTAAAAAATAAAAACGGCTTTGCAAAAATAAAAACCTTCTACCCAAATGCATTTCTTAAAAATACAATAAGTAAAAATATTTTACAACTATTCCAGTCTAAAAGTGTACGTTAAAATGTTTCCGTGCGCGTTATGAATGTGTGCGAAAATTCAACCCTGAAACCTTTGACGTTCTAACTGTACGCCAGTGAAACTTGTGTAATCAACCGGTGATACAGCGAATTGTTCGTTCCATTTTTATTTTGTTTTACTTTTTATTTTCGTTTCTGCTCGTAAACATTTCATACGGTTAAAATATTGCGCTGTTCATTTCACAAGCTCATGAGAAATTCATTATTAAAAGTAAATAAGTAATAACACCACTGGACGATTATTCAACAAAATCATTTACTGTTGTTCAAAAAGTTTTTTTTTCATCCCAAAAAGTGTGGTAAGAATCTTGAACATGACAAACTTTCAATTTAGATAGATTCGTTGTGACGGATTTTTTACTTTTTTTTTTTTTTACGAACTTTCACTTGCGCAATCTTATAATGAAACAGAGGCACATTGCTGAAATTCGCCGAGAAGTGACATTAATATAATTCTGTAAAATAATACCCGCGTATACGAGTTTTTCTCATTGCGTGTTTTCAAACCTAACCTTAAGGTTAATATTTCAAAGGATTGATGTAAGCAGGTTCCAACGAGCAGTAGAATTTAAAATCGAATGACATGTGCGAGGGGAAATTAAAACCGCAATACGTAGTAAATACAGCTGAAGGAGTAAGTGGATAAAAGTGTTGAGTGAATTTTATTAATTTATAAAAAATCGTTCGATTTAATGGATGAAATTAGAAGGATATACAACACACTATAGGAAAAATGAATAATAGTTGAATGTGCGTTTAGATTAAAAGTTAAAAAGAATCCAAGCATTGGCATTAATATCTACTAAAAAGTTTTAAAATTAGTAGCATACAATGTATACTTGTGGTCGTTATACTAGACACCTTTAACCATCCACACCAACAACTATCAAAACGATTAACCATGTACATACATTAAATTATGTAATTCCTCGACGAAAGACATGTTTTACCTAAATTATTTAATTCTGTAGGTAAATGTAGGAAGAAAAACGCATTTCAAGCTCAACTTTATATCTTTCAGAGCTTATTCACTACGATTGTTGGTTGATGACGAAAAATCTCATATTTTGCCGTGGATATGTGTTATCACTGAGGGTCATGCAAACCATTTGTCCGAAAAGTTATCTCGGATGTCATATTCGTCGAGTGAAAAGTACAAACGAATAAATGTACCGTTTCCCTAACAACGACCTGGTCGTCGTAGCAAATTCGTAGTAAAATCGTTATCATAACCATGGTACATTTTACTAACAAAATCGGTTTATACTATGATTAAGCTATTAATTTTATAATAAAGTAATAGAAAAAAAAAAAAAAAATTGAAAATTAGTAAACGGTTGCAGTACTATGTATAGTTAGTAATATTCGTAAATTAATATATGAATAAATAAATTCTTAGCTTGGAGTATATAATTATAATTATAAAGTACAACCGATTTCGAATTAAAAATTCATCATCAGGCACATTGTCAATAACAGCAAAAAGTCAATAAAATCGCTACTCAAGTGTTTATTTATTTATCTATTTCATAGTGATGGGTTGAACCTGATTTTTCCGTGTCAAAGTTAAACCGAATATTGTCAAAGTATTATGAACCCGAACCGAACCAAATTATTGAAATGTTTATTTTAATTTATTATTAATTTTTTTTTAAACTTGAACTCATATATTTTTTCTTTTTATAAATAGATTAAAATAATGAAAATTGTATTATGCAAAATTTAATATTATAAAAAAAATAGTTAATACTAATACGATACTTCAATTTTAATTAATATAAACTATAAAGCATGGAAAATTAATTTTAGATTGTTTGAATACGGATATTTTTAAGTTAAAATTTCGAACATGCCTTAAAAGGTAAATAGTTTGGTTTTCTTAGTTTTCTAATTAATATTTCTAATAGTTTTCTTTAATTTTGAATTAGGTTCGGTTTGCGATTCCAACAGTTCGACCCATCATTATATACCATTTATATATTTACTATGACCATCAAATTTTTGTTAAGAAAACGGTAAATTTTAATTATTTGTGTTATGTATATAAAATATATTCTTCATGTGCCAATGTATATGTGTATCCGTGTATAGTGGACATTCGACGACGACGAGTGTGACATCCGGAGTGACGTGTCAGTCCCATAACAATAAACAAAATTATTATTTTATTCTGTAGATGTACACAAAATAATAAAAACAATAATAATAATCATAATTTTTTCAAATTTATTTATTTATTTTTTGTTCGATAATAAGCAATGTATTTTAATGAAACAAATAAATTAAAAAATAAAAATAAATAATAATTATTTATTTGTACAACTATGATTAATACTGTAACATTTGTTATAACAATACTGCAGTTACTTCCATGTAGATTTTTTATTGCAACAGCCAGATTTGAAGTTTTATTTTTTAAACTCCTGGCCAGGCGATGCTCCGCAAAAAGTTACTTCTTTATCTTTTATCTTCCCCGTGGCTTTAATTAACTAAATAATACACGCCAATAACTGAAGTATGTCTACAGTTATATCATTTGTCGCATTGTAGTTTATGATCATAAAATATGTACTTGCAATATGAATTCGACCAATCAAGTGCACGCGTCTGAAATCTCACTGATCATTATTGTTACAGAGTTGTTAAAGATCATGAAAAAATAAATGTTAAAGATCGAACCACGGAATTGATAGGACCGTATTGTGCTTGTGACGCTACGGGGAGAAGTCAGCGTTGAAAGCGTTTTGGTTCGGTATCGAAAAATACGAAGAAAAAAACTCGAGTGCTTTATTGCACGATAATTTAAATTTAGTTTGCTGCGACTATGCAAATCAGATAACATCGCGATGGGAAAGTTTTAACGCAATGTGCACACGTACAAGAACGACATCGATGACAGATATACAAATATGTATTATCGTTATATATTAAAAAAAAAAATATTAATTATATATTTTCCAAAGCCGTGAAAAAAAAATTCATGAAAAAAATTCATTCGTGAAAAAAAAAAAAAATTCACGTGTCATCATTGGTCGGAAAAGAAATTTTAATTATTTACGGGGGGGGGGGGGGGGGGGGGCTGGAACGTGGAATGTTATGAGGAGTAATATTTCTGATATTCTCATTATATTATGTATATAACAAATTTAGTAATATATGTATATATGTCATCCAAACGTTTATAAAATTATTATTTCTCCGTATAGAATTAGTATTTGTGAAATTTTAAAATGATATGGAAATCTAAAATAAAATGTATAAGTAAAGTTTTACTTATATGTTAGCATTCTTGAAAAAGTTACTTTTTAAAAGTTTTTAAGTACAGATACAGATACTTGTTTTTAAAATACTTTTAAAAAAAAGATTATAATTTTTTTTTAAAATACAAAATACGTATTTGAATATTTCTTAAATGAATTATTCAAGTACAATAACAGTTACTTTAAAAAAGTATTCATAGATACTTTTAAATTGGTATTTAAAACAATTCATAACGTTTACGTAGTTAAATTTATAATCATAAAAATAATGTAGAAGAATTTTATTTTCATTTCTTAAATAAATTATATAGACTGTAGAGTACGTGATAAAAAACACCATACTCTAAACCAAAGTCGCACATCTTGAAAACTAGTGTTCTTATTACGTATATTTCTTCATCATTTTAATCATCCCACGTGTAACTAGTTGACGGTTGCCTACTGGTAACTAATTGGTAGGGGCGAGTCGAACCGAACATTGTGGTCGGAGTCCACCCGGACCGGACTCAACATTTCGAAGAGGGATTGTAGGCGTTTTCCCGGCGCCCCAACAAATGAGAAATGGATAACTTAAAAACAGTCGTGGTACCGGATCACGGATTGGAAGTGGGGTTGGTGGGGAAATGGACCTGACCGTGCACACCGGTCGGATGGTTTTCGGTAAGTACTGGACTCTCGTAGCCGAACACCAGTCCTGTCGGTTCGGACGGAAATCGAGAGCGCAGTCGTCGTGGTCGTGGCGGTCGCAAGCGAACAAGCACGCGCGCACGTGCGTTTACGACGGATCGATCACCGGCCGGAGCACGCGACGCGCCGTTACCGTGCACCGTCGAACGACCGGTACCGCGCGAACGTTTGACAGCGCGGTAATCGAATTTGCGTGCGCACGGTTCCGCGTGAACACGTGCACTTGTTACCGGATTAATCGGCAAAGTTGTCGCCGGCAACGGGCGACCGGACGTGCGCGGGTCAACATGGCAAAACCACCGGTGTCCAGTAGGCGCAAATCGTACGGGGACGCCGGCACGTCCGCGCCGTGTCTGGTCTCGACCTGTAGCATCGGGCTGACCAAGGGTGGGCTTCGGGCAGGCACTCGCAACGGGCCGCGCACGTAGGGAACGTCGATTTAAATTCAACGACCGTACCCGCTGCTGATTCGACGGGGCAAAATGCACACACAGTGGAACTTCGATGGTTCACGGCGGGGGAATGGGATCGCACGGGTAAATGAAAACCGCGACACTTTTTGCTCGACCCGTGTTGTGCAAATACATGTTTTCACGTTTTCGAACGGTCTTCGGTGTTCGAAACGATTTCCCTTACTTCACATCCGACTTTCCTCGAACTCGTGACACGTGGAAGTCAATACTGTCCCGGTCGCGGAAGTTCAGGCGGATGTCAATTACAAACATATTTATGGTATGGTCCGCACATGGTGCTCGCTTTATTAACATTATTCATCTTCTCCGGTCTGATTTTGGTACATACAATGTTTCGGAAGAACGAACACGGTCAATCGAGGTTCTGCTGTATTGTTTTTTATTTTCGATTCTCCGTCGGACGACCACACGACGGTACACTGTACGTTATAATACATACGTGTACCGTAGATACGACCGTAAAACCTAGGAGGATCGTCGTGGTGGCGAAATACGATTTTCGGTAGGCGCTGTTTGATGTGCATTGTATTTTATTCGTTTTGGTGAAATGTACGCGAAAAAAACGCAGACAATGAGAAAAGGATAACCGTTAGACTTTTATAGTTGTACACGCTGTACGTTCAGTCGCACGCACTCGCACAAACGTATAGGTTATTTAGGCTTATGTATATGTATGTGTGCGTTTCCGTTTATGCGTACAGTAAAAGGGTTCTCGACGATTGATTAATGCGTCGCCCGTGTGCACTGCTGGGACCTGTGGCAGTCGGCGGCAATGGTCATTGTTTATTGTCATTGCCCGTATACACACATACACACTCACACACATTTACGGCCAGTTATACGCCAATACTTAGGACCGGACTGTCCCAGCGGTAATTTACCATTTTACATAATTGCCCGGTTCAAGTGTGCGGGAAATTAAATTACGCGCACGCCACGCATGTATCAAAGACACGGTGGCAAATATTTGCGCGCGAGAGGGTCGACCCGTGTCCGTTGGGCTCCGGTGTACCCGTCATAACGTTCCGAATATGAATATATAATTAATGCACGTACATATATTGATGCGTATATGTACATTACTCTCGCGATAGCCGTGTCATGTTTAGACACACATACGCGTGTGTACATCGCCCGTACAGCACAGTATATCACGGTCGCATGCACGAACATACACGCGCGAGAGGCATACGCACGAGCCGCATGCGACCGATTTATTCCCGGGAGAAACTGCGCTGTTGTATAATATGGTCGGAGGACGTAGGGAGGCGACTAGAGCTTGCATTATTTTCAGGCGGAGAGGCTATAAGCAACTCCGTGCCCTGGTGATTACGTCTCTACAGCTCCATCTACTAATTTACATTCAGAAAAAATGTGTCTCTACTATAGGTCCAGTTAAAATCTTAGCGATACAATGAAAAATAATGTTTGTGTGAACCATATTCGGGAACGAATACTCCTAAGTAGAGCGAAAGCAATATCTGAATAACGATACTTTGTCAAACTTGATAATTATTTCGCATATAAATATTACGGTTATAGATGAAAAGATTTTACCTCAATCTCAATTACAAAATTCTGAGATTTATGATTGTTAACCTGGGAGGACTGTTAAGATATTTAGGAGAGTTAAGCTCTCCAAGCCCCCCTAATGTTGCCTGAGTAGCAGGCTATCGTTCGGATCTGCGATAGTACTGTAGGGTATTGCAGGAAAACAAGAACATTTTAAATAAGTCTTATTAAAAAAGTTAAAACAAAAAAAAAAATTACTTACATAATTTTTCTCTTTTATCGAAAATATATTTAAATTTAATGCTCGTCCAGAGCGTCTATAGGTTGAAATTAAAATCAACTGTGAAGGTGTACGGTTCGTTAGCTGGTGTTTATCGTGCACGTGGTTTTTCGAAATTCAAATCGTGGTGCTGTTGAAGCACATCGGACCACCCGCAACCGCGTCCTTAGGTATATAAAAACATGAAGTATTTAACCTTTAGACACTCTTGACGTCGTGTTATGTGTAAAATATGTTTTCAACGATAAATCATATGATGCGTCGATAGTTTTTTCCCCCATTGCTTCTGCAAAGGGTTGTTTAAAATTTCCTCGTTTTCCTGGGAAATCGATGTTGTGCAAACATAGTGACGGCGGCGTCAACATGACTTTTTCGACACACTTTCGACCGCACAGCCAATATGTTGAGGTTCGAGAAACGAGTTACCATGATGCGCATTCGCGTCAAATATAATACGCAGTATGGTAGAACAGAAGCGTGTTTATAGAGTGACGAAGGGGTCTTAGCTCCCCGAAATTTCATAAAATTTAGGTCTGCTCTTACCCTATGCAATGTAAATAGTAGATGCTCATATTATCGTTGTAATATGAATTATTGGTTTCAAAATGTTTATGTTATGTAGTGTACCTATTAATTTTTTATTATTACATAGATATTTAATTTAATTTAATTCCATTAATATTTTAAAAATAAGTTATGGTAATACAATAAAAATTTTAACTGCTCACCAATATTAATTGTAAACTATAATTTTTGTTTTTAATCGGTTGAATTGTGAAATTTTATTTAAAGGAAATATCTCAGCCTCCTCCTCCTCAAAAAAAAAAAAAAAAATCAAAATACGTTCCTGCAGTATTCGCACAAACGTATGTATGGGTTCTACACGTGTATTTCTTGTGAAATGGTCTTCGGAGAAAGTTTGTGCCAACACCGTGACATAGTGTATATGTATGTGTGTGTGTGTGTGTTTGAAATCGTTATAGTTTCGAGTTCCTCGTCTCCGCTCGGCGTGCGGTGTACGAACGCACGTAATCAACCGCGCCGACGACCCGAAACACGTAAAAATGTATAAAAATGGAAATTCGTAAAACTTTTCGAATACATTAAGCCGCTCGCGATTGCACGCGGTTTACATTGAAATGTGAAAAGTGCAAATATCGCGGGAAGCGGGAAAAAATAAACGAACGGATAGGAATAAACAAAACGTGTGGATTTGCATTGCCATGACGCGAACAGTGGTAACAATACCAGTGGATACCAGCGGTGAACAAAAATAACGCTCGGAGTTGCGTGTTCGTATCCGTTCTCGATTCGCACGGCCCGTCGTCGGTTCGCGATTGTTTTCTGTTCGTTTGAACTTTACACTCTAAAGCTACACCCGAAAAATATTCGGTTCGAATTTTTTCCCGGGATATCTGCCGTTCAGTGTCCGCGAGTTTTCGTGCCGAACCGTTGACTTTATCATTGGTAAACTGTATTTTGCCGTGGTAACAATGGCAAGTAAACCACGTTTTCTGTTTTCGACAATCGTTTTGCAACGGTTGACGAATGCAGCGCACGGTGTGCAAGTGTAAAAATTAATATTATAATCGTATTAAAAAAAAAAAAAAAACAAATAAATAAAAATAAAAAATATGCGTCACATAATCGTCCTTTGGTTGATGAATGAGATTATTTTTTACTAGTCCCGTTATTAAATCGCAGAAAATATATTGGGCGGATAAACTTTGACGCAGCAACGTTATAGTAGTGATGAATTTCAATATGTGTGCACTGTTTTAAAAAATTACCCGTCTACATTGTATGAACACTTTTTACGTTTGACTATATTTTAAATCATAACGATTTTCGTAACATGAGCGACGTAGCCATTCAACTAACATTTACGAGTTACGGCTACTTACCGAAAAATCAATTTAAAATGGTCGATAAAATAAAATCATAAATTAATAAAAAATTTTAATTACAGACGGTGTTGTAAATTTTTTAACACGCTAGGCATGTAAGACACAGCTACAATAAAACGTTTAAAACTTAAAGATACACATTAACGATGCTATCAAAAAACCGAATATGAAAATATCGATAATGAGTGATACAAAAATTAATGTTAAAAACTAATAAAAAATGTAACATATAGATATTAGTTTAGTTTCGCTAATTTTCGATTGACAAATTCGAACATGTTTGAACGGTTAAAAGTCAAATCGACTCGTAACTCGGGTCGGGCAATCGGCACTCTTATGTAAAATCGATCGCTTTGTTTTTCGGTTAGGTGTTGAATACCTATGTGCGAGAAACAAAGTAAAAAAAACTTTCCTCGCTACGACGAATCAAAACCTACCCCCGGCTCGCAATAGGACAATGGCGTTTAAATGGACCAACAATACTACACGCACATTAAGAGTTGCAAATTGAAGAATCCGATGTGTTGACAGTTCCTTCCGAAAAAGAGTGCAAGAAAAGTCAAACATTAAACTAATATTCGCTTCATGTTTAATCATTACTATTACCATAAATACATATACTCGTATTATGTACACTATGTAGTAGTAATAATGTAAAAGAAAAAAAAAGAAAAGAAAATCAGTAGTAATCTTTACGTTTGTGTGTAGAGAAAACAGGACAGTTTATATGCTTCCCCTCTCCCCACCAACACAAAAGTCCTGGGTGCGCCCGGCGTCCTAACCAAACCTTAGAGGAGTGTGTTTTGTAGGAAAAAACATTGTCGATTGAAAATGTTTGCCCGTGCAGCATAAGGCGAAACTCGATGGATGTAGAACGTTGCACGCCAAAGGCTCGCTCGAAGCCACTTGGCAATACGATTTACATCCGGGGGGGGGGGGATAACGCAAAAGATCGGAAAAATATATTTTGAGACCATTCGCTGAGAAAACGGTATCAGCCGGCGCCGGCACATAGTTATAAAAGCGTTTCGCCACCTTTTTCGCAATCGAAAATAGTGCCAGGATGTTTTACTGTGTAGGGTTAACGGAAAGCAATTGGGCAGTTAGAATCAACAGCTACAACGTTGGGATCTTGCAAACGATTGTTCATATTTATCAACCACAATGGCAAACAATATAACACTAGGTATGAATACAGGTGGTAGGTGGTGTTATACTTTAGTATTACAGTTACCTGGTATCACTGTTATTCTCTTGATCACGTGTTTTCGTTGTTCCTACGGTGAACTATAACGGTTTTTTTTTTGGTACTTATACTTTGGCACAAGTACCATTTTTTTTTTCTGCTGATCGTTGAAAATGTGATCGTATTGTTATGTTAAACGTCTGACCAATGGCCGGCGGTAAGGCCGTGGCCTGTTCCGAATCGAACCGCCGTTGCGTACGTGACAAGTGACTGCAGTCCCGGTGACATTTTACAGGAAAATACACGTATCACGTAATAACACAATATTGTCATCGCTCTTAATCGGACGGTAATTTAATTGTCGGCCACGCGCAGTCACGAAACGCTGTTTATTAATCTTCCGTGCATTACACGCATACTAATATTATTAATGTGCGAGTTAGGGATGTCTGGACTGAGTGGTGATTCGCATATCAGCCTACACAAACGGGAATAAAATATAGCCGCCGTGTGCGTAAAATAATATGTTCGTGGACATTTGTCCAGCGGACAAAAACAATCGCGACGTAAAAAATCCGTTGATTGTCTAACCCTCAAAAAAGCATTAGGTTCAATTAAATATTTATATATATATATATATATATATATATATATATATATATATATATATATATGTATGTGTACGTGTATAAAATAAATAGCAAACGACAAAAGGAGTTAAGCGGCTTTTCGAGGCTAAGCGATATGGTGTACACTACGGGACAACCGACAGTTAAAGCGTTCGATGGTACAAACTTCAAACGTTCTTCTGACCATTAAGTAATAAGTTATATAATTTATAAATTTCGGTACGAACAACATCGTTCCACTAGTAGGGGCTAAGCACCTTTGTAGGGTATAAGCAACACTAATGAAAATTGTGCTCACCAAGCAACAAACAAAAGCCGCTTAGTCCCTAAATTCTATCACTTATCACCTTTTAAAATGTCGATAATATGAAGTTCGTTTGATGCGATAATAGTCTTTACAGAAGTTTATAGTCTTGCTCTTATGCAAGTATTATACTTTTCGGAACAATAATGGAATTTGGTCGATTATCCATTTAATTTATAGTTTAATATTGTGACTAATATCCTAATCGATGTTATAGAAATATTAAAAAATTATTTCTAGTGATATCGCAACAGTATTATCGCGTTGAATTTCATAAATCATATAACCAATATTGTAGAATGTGATGCAAAGAAAGGCTGAGTGCTATATGTTTGTTGCTATTATCGTTAATGTCACTTATATCAAAATATATAAGGTAAATGCCTTATACCTCTGTCAATTGTTTCGTTTTTTTATACTATATCGCTTAGATTATTTTGCATTTACCGATTGATAACGCCATTTAATTCGCCCGATATTTTTATACATTGATTCTCCTGATATCGAAATACGTACCATTATACTTATATAATTATTGTTATTATTATTATTTTTAAACCTATGTGTGGTTTTTGTAAAAAAAAAAAAATTGTAAATTGTAAAATATATTGTGAAACTGTTGTATAGAGCTCCGCCCGTTAATAAATAATAAATAAATAAATATTGATTGATAATTACCTAAAAGTAATACCACTACCAAATTTTGAATCGATCGAAAACTATTAACCGTTGATCATGGGCATTACACTTCATTATTATACATATGTACTACGTATCTTTTTCGAAATCATAGTTGAATCGAAATGTAAATAATGTTTCTTGGGCCAAGACATTTTTCACAATACATCATCTTCACAAATTATGAATCGTAACAGCTAGAGCGTTGCAATTGTTTAATCGCTAGTCGACAAAAACTATGTAAAAACGGCCTAATCAATTAAACCCCGATATGCGTAAATCGATTTCAGGCAGCGTGTTAATTCCTATCACAATCGATCGTTTACTTCTCCTGATTATTATTGTTATTGCGCGTGTGTTCTGACGACGGTTATACAGCGTTTCGATCATTGCCGAACGGCCTTGCAAAATGTTTTTCACGGACCGAGGCGTACAATGTGGTGATATGCAAATCGTTGTCGTTTAAGACGCCATCAACTCTCTGATGAATTCAAAACTAGCGCGAGACACGTACACACGAACGAACTAAAGTTTTTCTCCGATTTATCTCGTCATTCGCTTATTTCTCAGGCAGAAATTTACACGAGGTACCGCTCGCACATCTCAACGGCTTGCTGCCCTTTTGTTTACGATGGGCCAAAGACGGCTTTTAGGGAGGAGGCATACGGGCCATAACCCTCACCCCCCAACAGTGGTGGTTGTACAGGGAGGGTTCCAGGGGTCTAGACCCCCCCAGATCCCGAGTTAAGGCTGTGATACATTATTCGCTCGGGCCGCTTGGGTTTTAACAGTATTTTTATTTTTTATAGCTATTACGATTTTTATATGCGGATATAGGTACGCTTATACCTATATAATTCTGGTGATTTCATCTTTATTATTTCGTATATTAGAATATCAGCTACAGCTATTTAGGTAAATACCATATTATCCCAGAAATGATGACGTTAACGATTACGATATCTATTATTTCTGATAATAATAGCGTTCGGCCATTTTTTTTTTATGTAAGAATTAAATTTTATTTAGTAATTATTCATGGGTCAAACTTTTTTGTCTTTATATATTATGAGATAATGTTAAAGGACCCCCCTCCCCCCAGAAAAAATTCAAAAAACCGCCACTGTCCCCCGAGACATTATTACTCTTTATTTCGTCAAATATTTTCATTGATGTAATTATGCATAATTTGTATAAGTGTATAATATTATTAAAACACTAAAAACGCTAGTTTTCGCTATATCATATACTTGTTGACTAATTTTACTATAGTTCAAATAGTTGCAAAAAAAAATTGGCCCCCACCCTCGGGCAAATAACCAAAGCCGCCCCTGCCGTGTGCGTTTACGTGTGCAGGGCTGTACGGACGTTAAACAATAAGTCGATAACGACGATCGCGTCGATATGTTCCGTTGCCAAAGCTGACCGGAATGTACACACGATGCACGAGCAGCATTGCGAACGAATCATGTGTCGCACGCGTTCCGCATCGGCGCGCGGGATGAACGATTTCCGCACGTCACTCGCGTTCGAGGGCGGTGCTCGTAGACGGCGGATTTATTTTTATCGTTTTTCTCTTGTTCCGGACCCGTTCCCGTCGAGTCCCTGAAAACGTTGAGTATCCCGTGCGAAAACGGAACGCGTAGAGCACCGCGGTGGCGTACGGGACGAAAAAACGTCGAGGACGTACGGATAATTCGACCTACCGTTTTCGCGTTGATCGCCTTGGCAGCGTGAAACGTTTCACTGCACGCGATCGTTTTGGCATTAGGTTTGGAAGAGGAGAGAGAGAGAGAAAACAAACAAAAATTATAAATAAGTAAGTAAATAAACAACGTCTCCGACACCGATCGTGCACCGCAGCACATGGGCGGAAGCTATAATAATGCACGTAAATGCACGGGCACGCTGATGATCGATCGATCGGACTACAGTGTTCGTTGTTGCGGCTACGCGTCCGTGGGGCAAGGGGGGAGGGCGGACGCGTAACACGGCGTGTTGCTACAGCACAACACATACGCGCGTGTGCACGGAAGGTCTGTGAACGTTTTTCACGGCGTCCGACCGGCCATACCTCACGGTCGACCAAGACGAGAATTAGCGCGGCTAATTGCGCTGCGACGCACGATGCAACGGAAAACGAATAACCACGTCAGACAACGACGAGACGATAAACGTGACGCGAATCCGACGGCTGCGATGCATAAAAGGGTCGCGATTGATTTTTCAATTCGTGTTTTTTTTTTTCCGATCAAATCTCACGCGGAATACACTGTTTTTCGACGTGGTACTTTATCGCGGTACCCGGAAGCGTTATGTACACGTCGCATCAGCATTCATTCGAAAACACGGAATCCGCGGCGGCGGACGAATTATATGTTACGCACGTTTGATCGTATCGACGACGGCGGGATAACGCGTCCGTTCACGTGCGGTACACACAATAGGTGTCGGTTTTCTCGTCGACTTCCGATCACCATCGTCGTCGTCTAACCGCATCGAGGTATGCCGAAACACCGTAGACGAACGATGTATACAGAGTATAACATACCATCTTTTAAATGGTTTTTTTTTTTTTTTCGGTGTTCCGATTTTGTACTTATATTTTTGTCCCCGATTTACGAAAACTGTAGACAGTTTTCCAACAAATAGATTTTTCGTACACGTTAAGTAATGGTAACCTGTGGCAATATAAATGTTTGCTTTCCAAACGTCATCTATTAATCTTTCGGAATGTATGAACTGGCTTACAAGAATCACCCTGTACGCGTTGGGAAAAATGCCTGCGCGTCGCGTTACCCATGTTTGGGGAAGGGGAGGAGAAAGACGGTGAAGTGCCAGTGAAACATGGCTCTCGCGGAATCGCGCTTATAAATATTTATTTTCGACAGGAATTGGACTACGGGAGAACGTGTGGCTCATTGTGCGAATCATGCAATATTCACGACGGACCCGTGAAAATAATATACGCGCAGAGTGCAGCGCCGAGCCCCCGGAGCGGTCCGGCTGATGAATGGAACTTTTCGCCCCCTCGTGTTTTTCTCACCCCCGTCCACGGAGAAAATAAAAAAAGGAAAAACAAGCAGAAGAAAAAACACGCACACCGGGAGCCCGATCTGAAATCTGTAGGGAAATAAAGTTATACTACGACGTAATAACGCCGGTGCCGTCGTGCGAATACATACAACTACAGCCAGGACTTGGAATAGTGCAGAACTTTTTTTTTCAAAACATCTTTTCATACGAAGTTTCCCTTGCTGAAATCGTGTTTCAATTGTAAACGAAATAAACAAATTATTGTTAGTTTTTTTCCCCCTTTTTAACTCTTACGGAATTTTTCGACGTTTAACGATGTCAATGTTGGTTTACCACAGGCCAGGGGATAATTTTCGGGCTAATATTTTTTTTTTTACATTATATTGTTTAATATTTTTCGTCACATCAAATTCAACCGCAACGTATCACTTACCATAGCTACTATTTACATTACGAACAATTACTGTTTTAACGTTTTCCGAATTCGACGCGTGAACTTCATTTGAACAGTGCAAAGCTTCATCGTAGGTTGTTCACGTACGCGTATTCGTTATTAATTTTTAATCTTGAAAAGGATATTTTCCAGGTGTTAAATGCACTTTGATAGAATTTTCGACGTTCCATCGACCGGCCCGGATTCCAGTAGCACGCGTAGACCGTGGCCACACAGCGGCGTTGTTACGTCACGAGCGCAGGAGGGGCGCGTAAAGTTTCTAACACGCGTATCACTAACTGCGACGCGTGGCCGAACGAAAAACACAACGCAACCCCCCGACCGTACCTACCGACATCGGTTCTGACAGTGGTTGAAAAATAATCCAAACAATAAAAACTTTTCGCATTTACACGCGTTCGGCTATAGATCGTTAAAGTCGACAATTGCGAAAAACGACACGATTCGATAACGATCGTCGAGGAAAACACGTCGTGTTGGTCACTTTTATAAAATTATTACGCACCGTATACATATACGTGTTTTGTTGATACTTATACGATGGGCACTTTTATTATATAGATATATACGACCGACTACCGCAATAAATAATATTATCTTGCGTTGCTGCGTATAAACCGAACGGCTCTACGTCAACTACAACAACAGTATAACACCCGATCACTCCTTCCTTCCCGTTCTCAAAGAAAAAAAAATGAGAAAAAATAAAAACCTTTCGGCGCTTCTCTCGCGTTTCGAAGTACCGGCCAAGGCTTGATATACACAATACACATTAAAACCGATTAAATGTGTATTCGCGGTCGATTAAAATAATTAAAATACATTTTAAACTTTTGTCATAAGTGCGTGTGCTGTGAATTTTAAAAATGGCTCATCATCCCGTCATCTCGGTCTGGACTCACCACCTCCCGCACAACGGAACACTATACGCATGCTGACTATATTTATATTGGTAATACGAGTAAATATCGGAAAGCAATACCTGTACGTTTCGGGTTTCAACACTTTATTTCGGTCTGTTTCACAGCGAACGCGTTGTACGTTTAATATTTTAACGTAATGCATACATTATAATCTCGAGTTTGAAACAATATTTGTTTACCGTTTACACGCGTCATGTACAATAACAATAATAATAATAATCGGTGGGCGGGGTTTTGTATTGCAGATCTTGGAATTTATCGAGACGGTTTGTACAAACTTCTATATTCTTCTTCACGGCCTCTATGCATAATGTATACTGCCGGGCGGTCGCAATAAAACTTGCACTAAACGGATTACTGTTCGGCCAAGTTTTGCGTTCGGAGAACTCTATTTCAGATAATATATATTCGCATGAATAAACTATAGACCGTTTGGCATCAAGACATTATTGCGTCGCGATTAGAACCCCCACTCGAGAGGGAGAAAGAGAGTGAGAGAGATAGATAGAGGAGATGAAGAATTTATATATTTCGATTTAGTAGTTTAGCTGTACTTATACAATATAATATCGTCACGGCTACTATTTATATTTATATATTTTTTTTTTTTTACGTATCATCATAGCTACAACAATATACGAGATCGTCGAAACAATATTATATTTTTATTTCGAACAAAAAAAAAAAAAAAACGTTTTTTTAAACATTGAAACTAACATTGATACGAGAATTTTTTTAAACTTTTTTTTTTTTAATTAATAAAATTTCAACCCTAATACCGAATAATGCTTTTGAAAACATACGAATTACGTAGAACTTAGACGATGGCAACGAATCCCATACCCATACGAACACACGATATATTTATTTATTTATTTTTCGAAAAATGTTTTCGTGTATGGGGTTTTTTTTTCAATCAATATTACTTTTTATACTACGGAACGACTGTAAACGGTTGTACCGCCGACGAAACGATTTAAACGACAGTAGGTCGCATCTGAATTATTTAGTCTGAACCTGCGTTTATAAACGTTATACGAACTATACATTATTATATTACGTTGATTACCTTTCGGGACATAAGTCCGCGTTAAACTGTTGTTTTCATGATACACGTGAGTTTTCACACGCTTAACGTAGCCTTTAATAACAAAATGGTCTAAAATAATTCGTCGTAACATGCGACTTTATAACTCACGAAGTTTCGTCAGCGGATGGCTCCTTCACCCAGCGAAATGATTACATTTTATATTATTCAACGTATTTTTCTCCCGATTTATTCGAATTGCTTTAAAGTTTAAACCATCACTCGCGCTTGTTGTTCGACTGTTTTTTTAGATGGTTCAGAAATATGATTGAAAAAAATGAACGAACACTGTCGAAAAATCAACTCGTCCGTATACGCATTGCCCGGCATGGATCAGTCCACGTGTCTTATTTATCTAATAAGACGTTGTTTGTGTTATGCAAATATAATTAGGCTCTTAATCCAATGGTGGGCCGGTGTTCAGGTCTTACCTGCATTTTTTGGTTCCGGTGCCACCGGTTGTATGCATAACGTTTGCAATTATTTATTGTGTCGATCAGCCGAAACGGCCAAACAAATAGATGCACGATAAGAACAACAACCGATTGTTCCGTGTCGTGTAGGTATGTACGCGCGATAAAATATTACTACTATTATGATATGTTGTGCGTTTCTCGGTCTTGGACGGTTTTCGCGCGGGTCAATGTTTTTCGTGAATACGCGCATTTATCACGGGGGAAACAACAATATTTCTTTTCAGGAATTTCAATCTTATCGAAATATTTTCTTTTCGCGCGGATAAAAAAAAAAAATAATATAATATATACTATACCAAACCGTTGTGTACACACACACACACACACATATATATATATATATATATATATATATATATATATATATATATTACGTATTTTACTCGAAGAAAACAAATTTACTGGCAGTGTCTTTTGCGGCCCAAGGTTCGCGTGATTTATAGCATGGTACTGTGGAAACATTACGACCGGTCAAAATAAAATAAAAAACGCATTTCACGATAAGCAATATTTTCATAATTTAATATTTATTTTTTTCTATATTTTTATTGTCGTTCGACGGTTTCGTGAGGATCCGTGGCCGTAACTTATCGATCATCATCGTCATAATATTTATAATTATATTCGATAATCATAACAGTGAAAATAATCATAATAATACCATTATTACGCAGTCCAGTCCGCTGCAGATGCAGGTACCTTCAATTTTGAAAACGAACCACGAATTCCCTGAGGGATTTTTTTACCTCGTTGATTAATCATATTGTTCTCGGAGGGGTTTCCCGAGCACTCAGACGATGGTCGTTTATCTGATTAAAATTAATTCCTGCACGTATTTAGTCGTTATTTAGGACACGTATTGCACATATTAAACTGATAAATACATCATATATTATGATCGAAAAAACCGTTGGTTTTATAATGAATATTTTCCCGGAAATTACCTACGCGAGAATATTCAAAACAAAAACGCGCAGTATGCATAAAACGTATGCAGCAATAATATTATTTTATAGTATAATGAAATCTGATTCCGATGAAATATTTACCGGTACAGCGATGATTATAATCAGGGATTGGAACTCCGTGCATTTGCATATTTCTTAGGAAGCTGCATATTCGAAATCTGATTCTATACAAATTCGTTTCGGGGTCCATATAATTGAAATACAAAAATGTATGTTGCATATTTTTACATATTTCACTAAATTCAAACGATTTCGAATATTTAAAGATTTTATTGTAAATTAAATAAATGAAATATAATGAGCCGTGGGAGACCGTAATTTTGTCTATATTTTGAATTGTACTGTATCGAGTTAGTTAATTTTTTATAATCGTTATTATTTAATTAATTTATATTCAAAAATAAAATACATTGACCAAGATATATTACCATCATCTCTTTTGTTGTCGGAGACCTACTCAGTCGTAATCGTTTTAATAAAAATTGGTTGCAATTCGGGTTCGTAGTCGTTCGTTTGATAAAATTAAACAAATAACCTTATGTACGTTATATTGTACTGTGTTGTACTGAAACGCATGTGTGAATAAGTCCCAAACATATTCGAAAATGTTGTGATGTGTTTTTTAGGTTTTAAGTTTAGGTGCTATTTAGGGTGATCATGTAGTTCGCCTACGTACCAGATAATGTTTATTGTAATTTTAAATTTATCGGAGAAAAGTTGAAATACCAAAAGAAAAAAATCTTTAACTAGTCGTTTAAATACTTTCATGTCTGAGTTTAATAGAAATGTTTCTAGTATTGATTCTAGGTTATTGTTTAGCAAGTGAAACGAAAAAAAATATGAAAAATGTTTTGTCAAAAAATATCGGGTTAAAAACATAAAAACAAACCTCTGCGGTACTTAGTGGATTCATCCCCACTATGAATGGTCTTCGCTAAGATTTGATAACAAATATCCTTATTTTCTACTATTACGCACCAATGACTTAGGTAGTTATCGAAAGATAATTTTCTGTTTACTAAAAACTTTCAAGCCACAACAGACCATTGTTTTAATTCGAAAACACTTAAAAATGTTATGATTCAGTTGAGTATAATAATATAATTTAGTAATTACTGTATTTGATAAGTTGTACGTTTATTTTTAATTTAGAACTAAAGGAATAGATCCAGGATTCAGTTTCAAGATCTACAAAAGGAAAAATGTTTAAAAAATGTTTAATCGAAAAATAAATTTTTCTTTTATAATTATGTTTTTAAATACCTACATATTTTATATATATATATATATATATATATTAGGGTGGCCCTTATTTATGAACTTTCAAATTTTTAATTTCTCACCCTCCCAATTTTTTCATAACCATACAAAAGTTATGTGGGTAAAATTTGGTGATGATTAATAATCCCCTACAGGTGCCACAAGAGGGTTGAATATTCACCAAATAGGGTAGTTTTAGGGTTATTCTGATTTAATTCATTATATATTGCATTTAGTATAAAATTGCATAGGACCTAAATTGTAGATTCAGGTACTCTCTATAAAAAACGTTCAGACAAAATTTCTCATAAATCTATTATTTTCTGTAAAAATTAGCATAAAATAAAAATTATTACCTTTTTCTGAAAAAAAAAAATCGAAATTTTCCATTTATTCTTTATATGATTGCTTTTACAAGTACAAGCTTTATGTTGTGATACGACGAAATAGGGTAGTTTTATAAGAAAAATTATAAAAACAAAATATTATATTTATTTTGGAAAATTTATTTTATTGGAATTGAATAATTAAAATAATTAATGTATAAGTGCATAATTAAATAAAATTAATATCTACAACATAATAAATAAGAAAATAGGTACAATATGTAAATTAAGTACTATATTTTTAAATTAATGACAATGTTGATTTTTTACTATCCGGATATTTTTTTCGATACTCATTTACTACATGTAAAAGATACTGTTTTTGGTCTTCATCCTTCGTTAATATTTTATTATACTCTTCAATTAATTTTACATTTCGTTCAGCTACATCGTTTACTACCATAAGGTTCTTTGCAATTTTAAGTCCTTTTCGATAATCTTCTCTCGTTTCCCATGTATCAGGATCAACATTAAAAAATTCCGTAGAAATAGAAAACCTTGAAAAAAAATTCAGGGTTTCTGGTGATACTAAATCATCAAAATCCGTCTTAACAAACTCTTTAACTTCACTTGAACGAATATTAATTTTTTTCGGTTTAATATCTTCAATGTCATTGGTAGAGGTAGTTGCATTTATCATTTTTAATTTGGTATCTTTTGGTATACGAGAATCGAAAAATGCCAAAGCCATAGTTTCAGGAGAAATGTACCATAAATGTCCACACAATTTGTTTATGGTTACTCGAGATATATCAGAATCTGGATATTCAACTAAGCTTTTTAATAAGTTATAATCATTTAAAGGAGCTTCAATGGCAAATGGTGCTCTAAACCACGTTTTTACGTAAATATTTATCAAAAAAATACAAATGTCACGGAAAGCATTCCTTTCCTTTGCCTGACACTGAAACTGATTTTGAAATAAAAATATTTTAAAACTGTAAATCGCTTTTGACATCCACCGTGCGTGATGAAAGGCCCCGGGGTAACGAAATGTTATTCCACGAGGTGGTATTGCTCCAAGAAATATAACTGTTAGCTCTAATAGTTCTCTATAGTCTTCCCTACATTGTCTCTCTTTTAACTCTTTATTACAAAATTCTATTATTAGATCTTTTTTATTTTCTACCAATGATTTTACTACTGTATCATTTAATCCTATATAATATTTTTGTGTATTTAAAGTTGGCCATTGTTGTTGAAACCGTTTAAAAATAGGTACATCAGGACCTGTAGTAGGCAATTTCAATTTTAAATCAAATACACTTTTTAATAGTAGCTCAGAAATATGATGACGACATGGTAGATATAATAGATCACGGTCAATAAACTGTTCCAATAAAACACAAGTTCCATTTATACGGCCAGTATTTGATGCTGTTGTATCGCAACATACAGCTTGCACTTTATCAATAATACTCCATTCTTCCAACGATTCAAAAATAGCTTTTGCTTGGTTTACACCAGTCCCATTTAAAAGCTTCGGTACACCTAGCAACTGTGTAATTCCCTCGAATGATATAACAATTGGTAATCGATCAACTTTCACTTTTTCGCATAAATCGGGAAGTAATTTACCATCCCAATGTAAAACTACGTAATCCAATTTTAGTACATTAAAATTAATTTTAAGTTCCTTTGCTTTTGTTTCACGGAACATCGCTCTTTTACGTTGTAATGTAGATCTATTTATTTTAAGTTTAGAGATATCTTGACCTATAGCCTCTGCAGTTGAAATTATAATATGTATTGCGTCACGATCACTAATTTTACACTTGTCTAACGCAGAAAGTAATTTAGGTGTCATTATTTCAATTGTGCCCTTTTTTTTTATATTAGAACCAGTACTTGACTCACCAAACTGAATACTTTCTTCTAAAGTGGGGATATTTTCTTCGATTGAACAACTTATGCTTAGAGATTCCAATTCATCAAATTGATCTAATAAATAATGCAATAAATTACAATTAAACAAATAGATTTTTTATAGATATTAGAAATTATTGAATTACTTTAATATTTTTTTTATTTACCTATACATAATTCATCGGTTTCTGAGTGTTCTCTCTTTTTTTGTTGTTCTATATTTTTTAACTTTTGAATAATTTTTTTTTCTTTTACAGCTAATTTATAATCAGTTCCTAACATACAACCTGGTCTCCCTTTTTGTCGCTGCAATAACAAAAACTTTTTATCCTCTTCATTTTGAATCATATTTAGTACATTTGCATGAGATATATCAAAAAGATCGTTCAATTTGTCAATAAAATTGGAAATTTTATTTTTTTGTGTTTCAGATGTTCTTTTAGATAACTTCTGTAAATCTCGCCATTGTTGATATAAAGCTTCTAACTTCGAGATACAATGATGTTGTTCTCGTGTATGTATTCGCGCCTTTTCCCAAAAAATAACTGTTTCTTTTATAACTAATTTTGCACTTTCACGTAAATTCAATTTAACTTCCCGTAAATTATAAAACAATACAGAAATAACTTGTCTGTTAGAAGGTAGCTTACTTCCGATTATTTGATTTTGAACTGACCCAATTAAATATATATTATTATACCCACGAAGTGCAGTTTTAGTTGCCGAAGATGAAGTAGACATTTTGAAATTTAACGTGTTTTAAATTATTTAACTTTATTATTAAATGTTTAAACACGAGCACGTTTTATTCATATACAAGTAAAGTCACATTAAACACTGAACAGTGAAAACTTAGGTAAAAGGTCGAAACAAACTAAGATAAAAATGTGTTATCAATAATCATAAACAATAATTTAGTATTATCAAAAGCAATAACAGCCACATAATAATAATAGTTATAAAAATAATTGGGTAACATAGTGTTAAATAAGATTATAAAATAACCTCATATCTTATACTATTCTTATTTATCTGCAATTCTAACTTTATCAAACATAACATTTATAAGGTATACAATTATATGATTTATGAGTTCCATAATATATTAACTTAAATACCGTAAGTATAACACTATCGAATAAACAATAAACATATTAAAAAACACACATTTTAAAAAATACATATTTAAAAAATTACATATCTACCCTATTCATCACTTTTTCAACCCTCTTGTGGCACGTGAAGGGGGTGAGTAATCTTGTCTAAATTTAACACAAATTACTTTCTTATAGTATAGAACAATATGAGGGGGTGAGAAATCAAAAATATTATTATTTTTTTTCTTCATCTATTACTAAGGGCCACCCTAATATATATATATAAAATAATAATAATTTTGTGTTATTCTGTTTATAAGCGATTTTTTTTTATAGCATACGTATTTCATTGTTTTTTTTAGTGCATAAAGTTCCGAACCATGATTATAATAATATTACAATAAGGGTTGAGAAACTTAACGTTCGATTGAATAATTGCTAACACCAACATTGTCGGCTTAAGTGTTTGTTCTTCAAGCACTTAAAATTCGGTCGCATGATATACCGTGTAAACTAAGCCAGCACGAAGTTATACCAAACAGTAATGTATATATATATATATATATATATATATATATATATATATATATATGAATATATTGCTTTTAGATAGATGGCCAAGATGAATAATTTAAGAAGAAAAAACTCAAACAATTAAAACCATTAGAAAGGATTCAGAGAAGAGGGATGCAAATTCAACGAGGTTCACTGCTTCCCCGGTCACTGGAAATTAACATTACCTCGAAACGTTTCGTCCGGTTATATTGTATTGAGTGAATTTAACGCTAAAACTCGTGTACCGTAAAATGTCTTAATAAATGCTTAGTAAATGCTTAATATAAGTCCACGGAGATTTTTTTTTTTTTTTTTTTTTAATGATCCCCGCGTCGTGCCACATACGAAAATAAAATTATGAAATTCGCATATGAACTTTAACTATGTTACTGATACAAACATGACACCGAGTTGGCCAACGAATACGAAGACTTATACACCGTATGTGTGTGTGTGCGCGCGCATTTGTGCTGTACCGTAAATATTACTGTATTATTATAGTTTCTCAAAAACTATTGATGTCTGCATTGTATTTGTTTTTGGGCTGTATTCGCTTGTACGTGAACTTTTCGCAAAACCTTCGGTTACGTATAAGTATCGAGCACACAGTCATAAGAAAGACTGGGAACGGGGAGACGGGATGGAAAGTGTTTTAAAAATTATCGACACCGTATGCGCGTGCACATAAATGTATAACACGTGCACGGGGCGAGCGGCAGAGGGGGAACAGTTCAACTTATACGTTCGCCAAAGTCGAGATGAAAGTATAAAACTTTTCAGACGTTGGCGTCCATAGTCTTTGAACCGCTATCGACGCATTTCGTAACGGATCCGGCACGGTGTAGACGTGCTAATAAGGTGACTGTTAATTTACGCGTTCGAAACGCGCTACGTCGCTTTCCTCTCCGGTACGGTCACCGGAGTGAAGAAACGGACGCGCGTGGACCGCCAAAAGACGCGACGACGGCAATAAACGTCCGCGTCCGGCGAAATCGACGAAAAACGTCTTTTGGCACGTAATCGTCTCCGGATCGGTCCGGCACAGAACGACGTGACGAACGGTCTTATGGTCGCCGAAGCGAACGCGCGGCCACTGTCGAACGACGTGTCTGTACCGTCCTCGCTTTGACTGCCAACATCCCGTCCAAATTGCTGCGATCAAAAAGGCAGCTATTTCATTCAACTGTTTTCCCCGACATCGTTGCACGTTAACGGCGAAAAGAAAAATTACGTTCCTCGTTTCACGCAGAATGTGTTGTCGTTACTGAAGCGCGCATCTGTATTCTCTCGGAACAGCCGAAACACGTCGCGACGTTTATATTCTGTTAAAAATTTGAATATATGCTTGTGTTGCAAACATACACTATATATGACCGGGATCAAAAAGGTTATACTGTATTTTATTGTTTATTTTTTATTTTTTTTTTTTTAGCAAATAAACAAAATTAAATAAGCGTACACAAGAAATATGACAAAAGCAGAAAAACGCTGACTCGGTAACGCGCAGTCGACATTTAAGGAGGCGACCGAGACGAAAATGTGGCGGTCGTTTCCACGGAGTTGCGTGGGACACACCTGATTTATTGTTTATTTCTGATTTATTTTTATTTTTTTTTGTGATCAGTACACTCTTTTTTTTAAAAAAAATCACGTTTGATACGAAGAATAACCTTTAACACTGACGATTTCATTGATTTTGGTGATAATTTTATTTTGGAAGTTCCATTATAAAATACTTATCAAAACGGTGTTGTGTTTATTTTCTCATACAGTAATCGTCATCTTGATGATCAGATGCGTAGTAATATAACATTTATCTACGCAACGGACATTTTACATCCGAACAGCCAGTACTCATTAATGTGGCCAGTTGTTCGAGGGTAAGAATATAGTATAATATATTATACTATATACCCCTATAGGGTAAAATATAGGAATCGCTATCCAGTTGATGGTCCGAAGAGGACAGTTTTTTTATTCAAACAGTTGTCTTAAAAATTGCGTGATGAAGTGTTATCAATACTTACTGTACTCATGAGATTTGGCCAAAATCAAATTTTTGTTCCATCGTAACCTATAAAATTTTAACTGTAACGACTAGGAATTTTCACCAAATGCTATGAATGATTACATTTTCAAAAGATTTTTTCGAGCTCTTCTTAACCTTCTTAGATCTTTTTTTCGTAAAATTTTGTTGAGATAATATTGCTTTGAAAAAAAGTTTAATAAATTATCACATTACATATATCTTATCGATTAATGAAAAAATAAATTGAGTTTCATATAAAAAAAAAAAAAAATAAATAAATACGAATATTTAGTTATTAGATATTGACAAAACGGTAAAAGTCATGAATAGTCGTCACATTATCGATGTTAAAAATTCATAAAAGATTCAATTTTTTTACTTAGGACTAGGAAATTGGATATTGGATTTTAAATAAAATCTTTTTTGTATAAAAATAAAATGTTTACCGGAAAATTGCCAAAATGTTTTTTTAGCAAAACAAAATAAAATAAATGTTGAATATTTCAACGAATTTCAATTGAATAACATTCGTTATTTGGTTTACTATAAATATTAATCGTATTGACTCTAACCCTTTACCGACTATTTGTATTAGCAAGGCACTTCAGTTTCAAAATATTTTAATGACATTTCTTCTCTTAATAGGCACTTGCAATTTTCGATTTTTTTCTAAGTTTAAATGCTTTTCAATGTTAGAACATTAAAAGTTCAACGGACCACATTAAGAAATCGGATTATACTGTTATTTTGGATATTAATTATATATATATATATATATATATATATATATATAATAAATTCGACGCTGAATGACGATAAAACAGCGAAAAACACGAACACAAACTTAATGATTGCTAACAACTGCCGTAAACATCCCCTGTGATGATCTGTGTTGAACAACCTCTAGTACACGGGACGGAGTTAATAAGAGGATGAGATTATTTCGAAAGCCTATAACCGATAGCTGTTATTAAAATAACTTTATTTTTTTATTTTTTTTATAGAGATCGTCGTTATAGTAATTACCGAATCGAGGAAATAACCGAACCGCGTGTGTGTTCCATGAGTATTTTATGTACCCAATCTGGTTATACATTTACCAGTATGACACAGTCAATATCGATTTTCACGTCGATATCGTGGACTTGTACTTCGGGTTGTATAATAGAGGTATTGCATTTGTTTGGAAACGATGAAATAAACGAGCACCTACCCCGCACACTGGTCGGTCAATCGGCAACGTTACATGATAATAAATTACACCGCAGGAAAAAGTTTGGAACGTAATCGAATATCGATGTACTGTTATTATTATTGTTTTTTTCTTCTTTCTTTATTCCGAACCCGAACGGTAAGGGCATTAGGAAATAATATATTATCGACAATAACACTGAAATTATTACCGACAATTCACTGCAGACTTGGTTGCGGTATCTGTTTCCTATCTTGCAAGGACGCATTTGTTATACGCAGTCGAGTTTTCGTGGACAAATCTAAAAGTTAAACATTATATTTTAGTTGAATACGTGAACTTGTAAGCCACTCTAAGACCCGCTGAAAAATAGGATCAAAACACAGTGAATGAGACTGACAGAGATAGAGAGAGAAAGAAAGAGAGAGAGAGTGAGAGAGTGTGAGTTAATAATACACTTAAATTCGATAAAGTTGACGATGGAACTAATCCAAAACTTTGGTGTCATATATGAACCTGAGAACAATAATTGTTACTCGTGTGCCTATATACGATAGAAATAATTTGCAAACAACTCGATGGCATCGTAATCGTTTTATTAAAACCTATGACGGTTGTTCCTGTATCGTTGTTTCGCAGAAGTGCCACGTACAACGTTGTCCACCGCAACTACTTGTGTACTGTTGACGAAGGTAATACTAGAATGGAAAAGAAAAATAGTAACGATTGACAAGATATATTATAACAGAGCATAAACAAAACGGGGTGCCCCCAAAATAAATTAATGTAAATAAAAAAAAAAAGTGCACCGCAGACGCAAATAATTATATATATATATATATATATATATATATATAATATTATTATATATTATATAATTATCTAGATGAAAACTGCAGTTATCCATTATCTTATCTACATTAAAATCTACAGGTTATCCTTTTCTTTTTATCTTCGATGAAAACTTCATTTATCTATACATACATATTTATTTAACATTATACATGCTTACATGTTTAAATTTCATGTTCAAAATCGAAAAACGTCATAATGTGATGTAACTGAAGGTGTGCTGAACAAATTTAAAACAGTCATTAAATATAAAATATATCTTGACAGTAGACAACTACTGTTTCTCCATTTGTTAATTTAATATCCTGCAGGTTATTACGTGTTAGTCAACTCTGATTGAATCTTGTTTAAGAATAGTTATATTTAATGTTGTTTTTTTTTATTTTACTTACAAGTATCTAATAGGTACACATTAAGTATATTTATTTTATTCCAGTAAAAAAAAATATTTAAAAATATTATAAAATCAATGACGTAAGTAATATGTGCACCAACATTGTTGATTTTTTAAAGGAGAAGATTGATTGTGTAGAAAAATGTTTATTGATAAATCATTATACTCATCGTTCTAGTGGCTTATGTAGGATTGTCTAGGGGTCCGGTCTTCTCCTAAATCTGTAAAGTATACAGAAAAGGCTAAATATTATATGATGTTTAATCTGGTGGTCTCATTGTAGGAGATTTCTGGTTACGCACTTACGGCCACTACATAGTATATTCCGAGTGTAAAAAAGTACCAAAAATGATTTTTAATTAATTTTTTTTTATCTAAAAGAATCACAACTATCTTTATCTATATTCTTGATTCTTGATTCTTGATTATTATTTAGTTTATTGATAATAATTTGTCTAGATAAAGATAATGGATAAAAATTCTTACTTTATCTAGATACTTTAAGAATTTTATCAATTATCTTTATCTAGACAAATTATTATCAATAATCTATAATTGTTATGTAGATAATATTTTAGTTATCTTTTTTCAACACCCGATGATAACACCCGTTGGGAGGAGCGGGCGGACGCGGACAACATCGAAAAAAAATTAAAAGAGAAAACGTCGGCTGTCGAATCGTGTCGACTATTCTAGAACAATCGCAATAATAACGATTATCATCCGCATATTTATTGCGCACTACGATTCCCGAATACGTGTATTTATGTTTCAAAGAGAACTAGACGATAAAAGAGAGAATAAAAATAAAGAAAGCCCCCCCCCACGCCTCTGCGTGACTGTAAAAAAGTTCAGCGGTCCCGCCGCCGTGTAAATTTTACTTCGTCCCGTTGTTTTCGGTGCGATTTTCTTTTGTAAAGTGTCTCTATCAACAAGACACCGCGTGCTCGAACGGTTCGCATATTTTTTTTTCGCCTCTCTGAAACTACGTTACCCGAATCGAAACTTATTGTACACAACACGAATCGTGCGCACCGTATGAAATACAAATCGTGCGATGCCCGCGTACGATTCGAATTTTCGGCTTAACAACGGGGGCAAAAGGGTGTGAAGGATGGAAGGAGGGGGGGGTGGCGTTTAGTGAATTCCGAAGAAAACTCGTCCGTCTCGTCCGATCGACTCGCGTGCCTGTAATATATTATGCGCGCAGTGGAAGCCAGTAGTGCGCGAGAACACGTAAGACGACCGAGGACAATAACGCCGGGCGCTCCGTACTACCGATCCGATTTCTTCGCACACGAGCGTCCTTCGAAATGCCATCGTTCTCAGGAGACACTAACGAGATTTACGATCACCGTATACCCGCACGTACCGGATTCTGGGACTGACCGTCGGTGTTCGTTGTTCAGCACAACAAGCCAAGACCGAAATCGGCCCGCGCAGCACCTCCGACCGGAAGGAACAGACCGACACGTTTGGAACGCTGAAGTAGGCCGACGACCGTTGTTCCGCGGCAATAGGCGAAAAAAAGGGGGAAAAAAAGAAGATAAAAAACCGTTTATCGTCGTACGAGAAATCAAATGAATTCGAGTGGTCCGCGGGACTGCCATTATGTAGTACGCTAACGTGACCGCGACGTATATTACACAAAACGGTAGAAAAACCGCATCGCGTACTCCATTAAAATACCGGGGCGGGTAAGTAAATTCGGATTTAATACCATTAACCGTCTTACCCGGGTAATTACTCGCGATTTACGGTCGTCCAGTGAAATTTACTCGACTCGGCCGAAGAAACGGTCGGAAATAGAGAGATTGGCCGTCTCTCCCCACATCAACGGTCGGCAACCGGCGACTATACATCTAAGACCTTAATGCATTAATTTAATTTCTTAATCTTCGCCGTTGACTTATAAAATACGAAATTAATATTTTATTTGATCCTACAAACTATGATTACGATTGTACCGTCTTATAATTAATATTGTATTTTTAAACAATTTTTCGTTTTTTTTTCCTTAGTCATCTCAATCTCTCTATTCCTCTCCCGTCTGCCCACTCGACTATCCACCGACCGTGAATAGAAAAACGATCGTTTCGAAAACCTCGACAGAAGGGCATTTGAAAAGTTTGCTTCGTACGTGATTTTTTTTTTAATCCGTTAATTACCACGTTTTCTCGCGTTATTCAGTGCTGCAACTAGGTTTTGTGGGGCTCCTTCTCTTACAAAATATAATCATAGATAAAAGCTTTTTCCACTGCGCTATTTCTACGTGGCTCGTTTATCCCATAGTAACTAGTAACTCCGTAACTGCATTTGTTCTTGTTACCTACGTCGTGTGTGTAATCTGTGATAGGTGAGATAGTGCAGATGTCATGAAACTATCAAGACGTGGGCCAAATTTTATGGAATCAAATGTTAATTAAGACAGATTGTTTAACAGTAAAAACAACTGATTAACATCGTTAATTTGCATAACTTTTATTAACTTAATTTTATCGTGTTTATTATCATATTTATCGACGTGGTTTATGCGTTATTGATGTCCGATGTGTTGGTGTAAGAATATCGTTTGGATTATTTTTATTCTTTGAGGGCCGGTATGAGTAAGCGGAATTCTTATCACTCCAGCCCACGAAACCGTGTACCTGCGCGTTGCGGTCGGTCGCGTTTTCGTTCCTATTTCCTGCGGGAGCATTGTTTTTATAATAATCACACTAACAATGATAGCAATACATTTACGAGCAGCGAAACATTACGGACCGCGTGTGCGTGCAAATGCTCTGGATGACGTCTGCTAACCGTCAGTCCCGCAGAATTTCCAATAACATCGTACACGAAACGTGCATTTTGGGTTAGGTTTGGACTCCAGGAACCGGCCAGGATCTCGTACGGGACTGCTGCGTGTGACGTTTTTTCACTGGACTCATTAGATCACTTGAGCCTACGATCATGTTTGTTTCGTTAGACGGTGTGCAGTGCTACAGCTATAGGCATAGCGAAATCGTATTCGTCGAACTGTTTTGAGTGACAAAAACAGTTAATTTTATACAAGCGAAATCTGTCGTGGAATCGGTTTACTGAACAAAGTAGAGAGAGAAAATTAGCACGATTTCTATAGACAGTTTGAACGAATTTCCAAAAACTCGTAGGCTCGTCTTCAAATGTGAAACGCGTCCTAGGACGTTGGTCGATAATGAAGTATGCAGTACTGTGTATCGAAACTCTAGGCCCTGGTCAACAGCGGAATCGTCAACGGAGATTTTTTGCATGTGGAAAAATACCATGACCGTTGCTGTTGCATCTAAAATATTACCACGGTATCTGCATACCATTGTACAGTTTACGCTAGAGTCGTACTCGGTGTTTCACATTGAGTATTGAAGTTAAACAATAACTTTTAATGGAAGTCAAATTTTAAATGTTTGCTCGCGCGACAGAATAATTACGTCAAGCGGTTGCCAAAACCGTATTCGCGGTTCGAAGCGTTTAAACTCGGTGGCCACGGGAAAAGAACACTTCGATAGCGTTCAGCTAACACAGGAATCTCGCAGTAGTTTATTTTTCTTTAAACGGTGTTCACGGTACGGACACCGTTAAAAACAAAACATAGCGAACGGCGAACGCTTTAAGAATCAAAAAATGATCAGCATTATTTTTTCCTCATTATTGTGTGTACACCATTCGTTAACGACTTATGCGGCATCGTGAACCCCAACGTAATAATCCCTAACGCTACGGGGTTATGGTGCATCGCAGTTAGACGATATAGCCCGGTAAGACATGCGATATGCATAATACTTCACCGTCACAGAAAAACGCTTTTGAATAGTTACCCGAAAAGCGATTCATCTAATACCGAAATCGTTTTCCGCAAAAACGTACACCGGCTGGGGTACTTATTTATTATTATTTTTAACTATCGTTCTCGACGCAAGTTCGAAACGCACCGTGCGAGTATTATAATTGGTTTCGAATGCTCATACGAACAGAAATCTCAAATGTATTGCGACGCAAGCAATTAAGTCGTGCATGTACCATTATTAAACCGGAATCCGTCATAGTTCTAAGCTTCTGATTAGTAGTGTAGTAACTAGTCAGTGTATGAATATTATAAATACACTCAAAGGCTCAGATAGAACGTCATTATTATTAGATTAGCCGCCTAGAAACTCTTCTTAAGGCGATAAACTTCGTTTTCCGTCTCACCGCCAATTTATCAAGGTTTACAAACCGCAGTGGTCTACGCAAATATATATATATATATATATATATATATATCAACGGGATGTTGACTAAAAAATTAAAAAATGATTACCTTACGAAAAAAAAAAAACTAAAAACGACCGTCCAAACAAGTCTCAGTTAATTGTAACGTAGGAAATTTAAAGAAAAAAAGTCATATTTTATACCTATATAGTCCTTAAATCTTTACGAAAGGAATTCATCACGTACGCGATATTAAACTCGAACGAGATTTCCACGACCCCTGTGCAGATGTCCCTTAGTGCTTGAAACGAAATCACACAACAGGACATAATATTAATAATGATCCTATTTTCGTTTACCATAACTGTTTATGGTACGATATCGTCGGGTTAATATACACAATAACTGCGTCGCGAGTGGTAAACTTTCGAGTTAAGTTTTAAAACGTCGTTTACGCACGGGCGCAATACGTATAACAACGATCCGGCACCGTATAACGTCTAGACCGGGTCTTTGGCCATAAAATCAACGTTTTGAAGGACATGTTATTTTAATTACAAAATATCCCATTACAGTTTGAACGGATGGAATGGAATTGTTGTAGTATTGTACATCGCACCCAGCGCACTTGGAAAATTCGTGCAAACACGTTTTTGTATCGGCAGAACTCGTTGTGGCCACGAAACGCTTTATTAAATTAACGGAATTGCGTAATAATTCAACGTTCGACTCGCAGATTTTTATGTTACTCCGTATGCTGTTCTAGGTTTATCGAATCCTTGACCTGTGCGTGTAGAAACTTCTCGGTATATTAAACACCCTCACGGGGGGGGGGGGGAACGTATATTTTTGTTAAAATGCGTCGAACAAAATGGTTGACCTATTTTTTGGGCACTAAATTTGAACTAAACAACTAATATATATATCGTATACGAGTATATATACATGAGGATAATAAGTTTTTAATAATGTTAATAAGTTTTTCGTCCTGTCATAGCTTATTTTCAGTCTCTTATATAATGTAAATATGCACGTACATTATTATTACAGCCGGGCAGATTTTTCCAAGTCAGGTATAGTGAACTAATTTTTTAACTTGTTAAGTCGAGTTAATCCAAAGGAACTTAAGTTTTAAGTTAAAAGTTTTCATTTTTAACATTTTGTTAACCTAAACTTAATTAGTAATAAGTTATTTATTTATTTATTATATTTTAAACAAAATAACAATATGATATAAATTGTAAAAAGTTTAATTACTGTACTGAATGTGAACATTTTACAGAGGATTTGGTTGCCTTTAAAAAATGCAGAGATGTCTATTTGTAGAGATTTTACAGTACGTAATGCGTAGAGTCAAGGCCACATATTACTTTTGGTTCTTTTCGATCTCGAACGAAACACTATTGATTACTGTAATGAAGATAGTTTTTTTTTTTATTCTCCAGAAACCTATTCTGAGCCAATAAAAGCTCAAAAAGTTTAATACGATACCTCAGTAGATTGAAAATAGAACATATCTATACTGTACTTAAAACTAGTAATTGTTTTCGACAATAATCACGTTTTGCAAGTGCAATAACTATTTTATAGTGACGTTCGACTTCAAAATAATAACACCTGCCGAATGACCTTTTGTTGGAACGAATTGAACGAGGCGAATGCACCCTATACCTTTCAATATAACAATAGCTGATTAGACATATATTTTCAAACACGTAGTACAGCGAAATGCCTTTAGAATTTATTTTTATCCTGGTCGCAAAACTGAATTTTTCAATAAGATGATAATACAATAAACGTAAAATATCGTTAAAAAAATGGTAAGCATTTATACACTACTAAGAATAGTATCTATACGTATACTTATTTGAGAATTTTTATAAAAATATACAAAACACTTTTCTTTTTTTTTTTATCATTTCATTATGAGTAATATTCTCGAGTTTAATATTTAAATACATGGTATATTTAGCAGAACTCGGGTGTTTTTACCACTTTTAAACACCTTGCGGAGAAATACTTCCACGTAAAACGGATTATAAAGATACATGTTAAAATTAAAAATGTAAACAACATTTTAGCAGTAATAGACTTAAAAACGTTTTTGTATTGTTACTGTAAATATGTTTGCGCATTTAATGAGAATAAATCGTTATTAATTTAATACTCCTTTTTGATTTATTTTTTACTCCAAAAATTCACAAATCTTAACGCTCGTCATAAAATAAATAATAAAAAACTAAATATTAAACATTTTTACATGTTACAACGATATCGTGGAAAATATAATGTACGTTAGGTATTTTCGTAGCAAAAAAATTCAATTTATAAATTTTAAGCACAATGAAAAAAAAAAAAATAATAATAATATTAGTATTGTATTATACCCGCACAAAGTCATCAGAAAGATTTGTTTTTATCATCGAAATTTTTTAATTAAATACGAAAATCGTCATTTTAATTTGTTTGCATATTTACGTTGTATAGTTTTGTAAGGTCGCAAAGATTACACGGTAACCGAACGATGTTTTTATGGTATTTACTTTTTACGATATATATTTAATATGAGACGATATCCTATTTTACTTAACAATCCTTCGACACTTCTAATAAATGCGAAACGTCCGTCCCGCAGTGTGACATTTTTTTTCCATGACAATGATTGTATTATAATCGTATTATTATTTTTTATTTCATAGTATGAAATATGAAATATTTTAGTATCACGAGATCCATCGATTTTGTTTTTGTAAGTTTTATTTTGTTTTTTTTTACATTTTATTTTTCGGTGGAGTTTCGACGTCTGTTGTTGGTCCGATCGTTCGATTGTACAAACATGTTCCAACTCGGTCTTTCGCGTCGCAGCAGCGATCAAAGGCGGTTTCCAGTCCTCCGACTTAATGGCGTAACCAAAGGGAGAGGGCTAAGAGAGCTATTGCCCCACTTATGAGTCGTTTTTATGTATATGTACTAAAATATTTATTTTATAACATACTACTATTTGGTATTTAAATATTTCAAAACTTTAGTACCAACTAAATTTTAACGAATAACCGGTGTTTGTCATCGGTACACACTTAAGGGTATTATTTCTACTGTGATTACTACTATATTTTTGGTAGTTATCGTGAACGTTGTGGTGACTTAAGTCTAACACTTACATTTTATAATCACTATAAACTTGATCCCATGTTATGCAGGAGTGCTTTGATAGGGTATACACGTCGTATACTTGGAAGTTATTTCTTCGAAATTATGGGTATACTGCGTTAATTCTCAAACCGTAACTAAGGAAAAAACTCTGGTTACTCAGATAATGCCCCGATAGTAAGTTTAGTTTTTTTTTTCAATTTAATATTTTCCCATAATTTTGTACGTCAACAATTATATATGGTATCGATAACAGAAATATCACAAAATACTATTGATCATGACAATACGGGGGGGGGGACGACTAGGACGACTAAAAGTGTCAACGGGACTTGGAACTTGAGTGACCACAACTATATATCTGCGCATCGCAATATCGCTTCTCCGATCGGTTCCTTCGCAGATAAAATGCGTCCGACAACCGGTGACGAAACGTACAATTTATTTTAGCTTTTATGTAAATTAGAAACAATAATGAACGGTCACCGATCTATAGGCGTATCGTGAACACGCCCGACGTATGTGATCAGTGAACATTGATCGAGTGAACGAATCGGTTTGAACATTAACTTGTAGAATATCCAGCCATCGAGTTAAATTTACGTGTAACGATTGGAAATTAAAATTATATTTGATTGTTCGTGCTGACAAACGAACGAACAACATTTTCTCTCTTAGACCAGAATACGTTTTAATCCACGAGTTTTTATGATATTAATTGTTATCAATTGGTATTGTATTTTCACTATATTAATCACTTGATAACTCACACAGAGACATACACTTTCTATCACGTGTTCGAATAATTTTTCTGTTTTTTCAAAAGTCAAAACTTTCTCACGTGGACAGTTTTAACTGATGTCTAATCGATTCGAGATCATAGAACTATAGTAGTGGCTGTACGTCGTGAAAAAACTAGACGTTTACGTATGTTCATCATTACCGAGGATATTATTGAGAAGAAGATATTATTAAGTTAGGTTAGGTCTAGATAAGTTTAGTCAGAAGTTTTTCGTGGAAAAATAATCGCTCGGATGTCATAAACGTGTTTGCCGGCCGTACTTTACAGTGAGCGATGTCGATTTAATAAAATTACGAGTAACAGCGATTCAATGAAAGGTATATTCGCGGTAGTTTATTGACAATAACAACTCTAGCTGCGTCGAACAGAAAGTTTTTCGATCGTGTCAGAAACATCTCGATAACGAACTCGGTAAGTTATAATAATTACAACCGAAGTACATCAAAACGTAAATGCAAATGTATATAAATGTATGTGTGTGTGTCTTAACAGTTTTCCGAATGATCGAGAAAAAAGAAGAAATGATTACCAAAAACTTTATTCCAAAGAGTATTTTTATACGCACTTTCCCATTGGATTATTTTATAAAGTACTTATAATGGGATTTTCTCGATTTTTCATAAGTTTCAAAATATTTTTATGATATTTGAACTGATTAAAAGTACTAGACATTTTCAATTAAAAGTTAAACCTATATTATTAAAAATTTCTTTCTATGAAACTATATCAAACATTTTTAAAAAAAATAAACCGATTCACTAGTTGTCTTCTATTCAGAATCATGTTTTCAAAAGCAATGATATATGGAATTCAAGTTTAAAAGACCAATACTAGAATATCATTCTCCTCTTCCTGTACTCTATCCGACCGTAGTGTCTCACCCGATTCGATGTCGTTTATTAAATTTACGACTGATGGCGATACCAAAGTTTTCAGAACGACATATTATCGCGTAGGAACGAACGTAGTGGGATACTTCTCATATATTATAGTATTATTGGTCCGATAGTGAAATAATGTATGGGGTATTTGTAAGTTCTAAAACTAATGATATTACAACCGTGGAAGTTCATAAAGAGTCAAATTTAAATTGATTTTTCAACACCGATCAAACATAGTTCATAAAATGTGTTGTATGCCCCAGAACGATATCAAACATCGGACGAGTAAAATTAAACGTAACACATCGTTTTATGCGTTAAGATAAACGGATAGCTGAGCACAGGTGCTGTTGAATAAGAGGAAGAGTATTCGGCAAAACCGCAAAGTTTTAAACGAAAGTGCATCGACTGATCTAGACACGTTTTATGGTTAGAAGGCATGTGGCGAATAAGATTAAATTGTTATTATTATTTTTTTATATTTTTTTTATATACAGTTTGAAAAGTAAGGGAGTGAGACGTTATGTGGTCGTGTGAAATAGAAAGAATGTTTGTTTACAACGTCATTGGATGTTGAGAAACACGTGTTTTCACCATCATCGTATTTGAATATTTTAAGTACCGAGTATTTACATAAGTATTTATTTCGAAATGATTGTTTTCGATTTTAGAGCGAACAAAGAGAATTATAGTGGAACGAAAATATACTACCATTTTTTCGAGAAGTTTACACTACTTACTTGTACCTTCGTCCCCACAACTACTGCTAACCGACCCGCTCCTAACCGCTACCACGGCCCTTGACGTACCGCATCGGTTCGTCCGCGGACAAAAGGTGCAGCAACCGGAATCCAACACACCGAAAACGACGACAATGGCTACGCGAACGTGCCGACACCGGCACGTGGCAGATAACTTTATCGAGTACGAACCGTCACTGTTGTCATAACTCAAAACGCGAGAAAAGAAGAAAGGAAAAATATAAGGCAGAGCAGTGGAGTAGGAAGTTGATGCGGGACCGCGGGGATTGCATCGATTATTGCCTTCCTTTCCTTGTTTAAGGGAGAGCATACGGGATTATAAAGGTTCGGACGCCGTTCAGCGCTACTGAATAGTGTTTCATTTAAAACAGCACTTTAAACTGGTTCGTTGTCGGTCTTCGGGTGTCGATGAGCCAGACACTTGCGTTTATTACAAGAACAGAGCGAGGCTAAACGAAGACAGAAGCAGACACAGGATTTGACGAACCGATGCTGGACACAATACACGTGAAAATTTCGAATGATTCGCATCATTGCACTATCGCCGTACAGCCGCGTTGTCGTACATCCAATCTGTACTGTAGTTTCGGCTCGGGGCAATGATTGATGCGGTGGTCCTCGACCGTGATCGTTGTCGATGCGACACAGCTGTTTTAGGTCCGACCCACCTAGTCGTGTACTCGGCTCACATATTATACAAGTGTTACGTAATGTGTCTACATGCTTACTTACAGTTTTATGTCGATCGTATCGATGCATTACAGTCGATCTTATATTTAACAGACTCGACGAGCTCACCATGTAAAGACGGTTCGTTAAGAATAAATTCAATTTGTTTCCTCACACAAATGTTGTAAGAGTAAACAATTGAATTTACAATCCGCTTTTGCCGAACGGCATTTACGTAAATAATCATGCGTCAAACAGGTCTAATAATAACGCACAGTGTCAGTCCGTGGGTATTGATCCGATTTAAGTTTTAGTTACGGGTTCGTGGTTCCTCACCAATCGGAAACCACTGCGAGATGACAGTCGCAACTCTATTGTTCATTTATGACCCAAAAATATGTACATAAAATTTGGATACCACTCACGCAATCGCTCACGGGTCGCTTCATCTCAAAAAATGACAAGACGTATGAACTTTAAATATGACATATTAGTTCCTCTTGTATTTCAGACGCGATCAATAAACATGGAGTTCTGGAAAAACGCATTTCCAAAAGAGCTGGGCGTGTACATTATTTTCGAACCAAGAAATTATTTTATTTTGTTTAATATGTTGATTTTAATATTGAGGTATACGCAAACAAACATTAATATCATTAGAATATCTGACGATTGTGCGTTTTTTTCGACTAAAAATGTTTAGGTTTAGGGTTGCCAATCGCTCTAAACTAATAAAATATCTCCCGGACGACTTCGAGTAATTCAGCTGATAAATAATGTTGTTAACGTCAGAACGTAATGTCATAACGACATCAAACTGTGATGTGTATACTTCTGTGTATAGAGGATGGGTATTTTATAATCTTTTTTCTTCTTGATTTTCCAAAGAGATATAAAATAAATGTTTACGCAATCGTTAAAAGAATTAAGAATTTCACTTGATGCATTTTAAATGAGTTGAAAATCTGAAACCCACGACGAGTAGTGCCAGAAGCAGTTTGATGTCTAAGAAACTTTATTCTTCCATACTTTTGAAAGCTCAGAACTGCAAATATTATTACATAATAATTTTAAAATAATGTTGTGAAACTAATCTGTTAAATGGAAATTATTTTATGAAGCAGAAACATATTTTTAATGAAAATGTCGTGATTTCCTAAAGAAAAACAAATGCTTTATCTACAGTGAGTTAGATTAAATAGACGTTCGACTGTACAAGCATGTATATTCAGTGTTCCGACGAACAAAATGTAATATTGATGGAATACCATTCTTATCCGGATAATGTAAACGTTATTATTAGCTTTTTGCGAGCATTGTAGGAATGTGTACTTTTTGGAAACGTTTAATTGTATTACTTAATTTCTTAGAATAGCCCTTAATGCTTCGCGGTACATTCAAGATGTGAAACAAACAAATCCAGAACAACACTGGAATACTAAACCACCTGACCATAAGTACATGACCTATTTCAAAAATTAATTGAAACAAATAAATTGCATGTAATTAAAAAAAAAAAAAGGTCTTCAAAGAAATCATTTCGTTGCATCATTTATATTTTTCACATAATATAATGTTTATTACATTTTAAAATAGGGTATGTACAATGACATGATAGCACGTTAAAAAAAAAATCATTATTTTTTTTTAAATATTTCATTATAAATAAATTACAAAGTGTTCTCGATTACGAAGGACGAACTATCATTTTGTATTTTATCAAGTAAAAAAAAATTCAAACTTCACGAATATTTGAATGTTTCATTCGAAATTTATTCAATACTTTTAATAAAAAATATTAAAAACAACCGATATAAATACAACTACCCACTATGTTAAAGAAACATTGAATAATCTGTAAAACAAAACTTTTCCAATAATATTGATTAATTCTAAGACCATGGACCATCATTTCATTAGTCAATTATATACGAGAAAGAGATTGCCTTTACTTAAAAACAAGAAAATATCCCCTCAATATAAAATTAATAAATTGTATCTTATATTTAGAAACAAAACTGCATAAAGGAAATTAAAATCAAATACTATGAACCAGAAATAGACAAATTCGATATAAAAAAAAAAAAAACCAATGACATTATACATAGAAAAATTAAACCAAATAATCTCAATGAATTGTTAAATAATGTAAGTATTAATATCGAAATAAATGTAAGAGAACCAGCACATATATTTTCTGATCAAATTAATAACCACTTCTTGAATATGGCTTTTAATTTAGTAATATAACTAATAAATCTTAATAATACCACTATTTCTTCAACTTCCTATCCTTATAGTCATAAAAAAATACTTAAAAACACTGTTCTGAATAAATTTGAACCCATAATACAAAATAATATTATAGACACTACTTCCAGGATAAGAAATGGTTCATCCCCTGGTTATGATAAAATATCGTCTAACCTATTGAAAAAAAATATTACAACCTTACGTATACCATCGTGCAACATTTTTAATTTTTGTAATATCAAAAATAAAAAATTCCAAATTATTTTAAAATAACTATAATCAAATTCATACATAAATTGGTTCTAAATCATCCGTTAATAATATCCGTCCAATTTCTGTAATTCTGTAATTTTGGCAAACATTTTTATAAAAATGAAAATATCAAGATGCATATACTACCTTGAATCAAATAATTGAATGTTTATGAATCAATTCAGTTTCAGACCCAATAAAAGGTTCGAGCAAGCTATAGCTATTGTAACTAAACAGGTATACAAAATTATTGATGACGAAGGAAAAAAATATTCTAGAATCTATTTAAATCTTATTAAAGCCTTTGACTGTTGATTACAATAAACTTTGAAAAAAAAAAATTGACGTTGGCGTTACCGAATCGGCATTATATATTTATTTATTATCGGCTTTATTTATTTTTAAATCATATTTAGATAACAGAAAACAGAGAGTAAAAGTAAATAACACTATTTCTAATGAACAAGCAGTACAATTTGGCGTACCACAAGGTACAATACTATCTCCAGTACTCATTAATATCCAAATAAATTATATAAAACGACTTGAATTGAAAATAAATATAGTATGTTATGCTGATGATACAGTTTTGATTGGTTATGGAATAATTCGGGAAAAATCTATAAAATACATTGAGAGTGACCTAGTAACTATAAAAAAATCAGTTAATATAATAGCTTGTTTTTAAATTTTGATAAGTCCACCATCATACTCTCTGCATTTCCTACCGTTGATAAAATAAATAGCAATGTAAATAATTGTCAAACATAAAAAAAAAAAAATGTCACAATGATTCCGTCATTATAGTAAAAAACTACGAATACCCAGATATCGTAATGTGTTACGATATGAAATGTTAAAATAAAAATAAAAAATGTCGCCGGTAAACTAAGAAAGATTATTTATATAATGAAAAAATAACCTGAGATAATAAAACACAAAGTTATAATAACGATATATTGAACTGCCTTCGAGTGCCTAATTACTTATGGAATAATTGGTTTAGAGCAGAGCTTACGATAATGCTGCATCATAACTTCAAAAATGCCAAAACACAATTATAAAAAAGCTAGTAAAAAATATTGGAGATGAGACTAAACAATTATACTAAACAATTGATGTTCTCATTATAAATAATATTTTTCTAAAAACATTTATCATATATCTAAAAAAAAAATACTGTCTATAATGATCTATAAAACATTAGGTCAATACTATAGTATTGACTATAGTCACGCTGTTAAATTCTTTACAGAATGACCGAAAAAAACCAGTCGTAAAACATTTGAATCTGTAGGGACACAAATACATAATTTAATGTCCAGCGATGTTTCAAATATGACTTAAAAATATATAACCCAATGGCTTCGATACAAATACGATGCAAACAAACAAAATTATTTTTATTTATGTACCTAAATTATTTACATTACATTATCATACTTATTGTTATAAATATTTCTCTTGTATAAAACATGATTGTTAAGATTTTTATTTGTATCTAATGACAACATTTGTAAACAATATAATTCCTGGACTTTCATACGAGTTTCCACTCAGTTAGGCCCAGTAATTTTTTTTTGATACAAAAATAAAATAAATAAAAAAATAAAATGTGCTTCAAGCACCTAAGATATATTTATTTTCATAAAACTACTACCATTGATGTGATTTGTTCCGTTTTAGATTCCGCACGAGGCAGGTATTGCTGCAGGGTCAGAAAACTGTTGATGTGTGGATTTTCGCTAGTGCATTTATCTTTTTGTTTTTGGCAGCGAAGTGTTCTAAAATGTTAGTGCGTAAGCCCGTTTGTCGGTATTGTCTGGGTAGGAAATTTCACTAATGATCGTCGGTACTTTAAGAATCGTCAAAGTTCTTCGGATTATCTGAAAACTTAAAATGTACATGGAAAAAAACTACCGAAAACTCATGAGAAAGCTCTAAAATGCATGGCCATGCCGCTTTCATCGAGATCGTTTAAATTTTTGTTTTATTATCGTTAGAGTATTGTTATACAGCGTACAGAAACGAAACTTTTAGAGGGTAGTATTATTATTATTATTAATTTTTTTCTTATGATATTAGTTCGTTGTATGTAATGATTATATTTCATATGGACAACTGATACTTTCAAGTATTTTATTATTTTTCATTCAACTCGTGTAGTGTTCGGTGGTTTTTTATTTACGTTTTTCCGGACGTGTGGTACGAGTTTATTTCAGGTCACATTCTAATTTAAAAACTTTGGAAAGCCCGAGAAGGTTATTTATTTTTCCACAAGCTCTGTAAGTTTGAACATTACGATAAAACGCGTTAATTACCGACGGTGTTAAAAATATGTCTCGAACGTCGCTCGTGACCGTAATGATTTATTTACGAACTTTTAAAAAGTCCTCACACACACACACACACACACACACACACACACACACACACACACATATATACACACACAAACACGCACGCACATACACAGATACGCATACACCGTATTGGACAACTAATTAATTGTTCGGGAAGCGTTCGTACATGCGATCAAGATTCGCACTGTTCAACATGATTTGGTCAAAGAACAGCGAAAATAATTATAGACCAGTCGACACCGAAAATGTGTCTTATCACGTCTCAAAATACGATATTCGTGCGTTGTGTTGTTTAACACGACGCGTGCGTCAATATCATGTTACGGTATTAATGCGGTTCGCGAAATAGAATACGCCTGAAAACGTTTCTGCGACGTTCCGAGACGACGACGACGACAGCGATGCAACAGAAAACGTCCGATTACGTTCATAATATAAGACCGACGAGGTGAGACTTTCGACGAGGCTATTTAAACCGAAACGATATCATTCTTTTTTTTTTCTTATTAACATTCAGTAATTTGTAATGAATATACCGTATAAATAATTACAGTACCCACACTTGTAGATTGTAGTAAAGTCACAACTTATTGATAAAACAGTACTTTATACATCTGTTAACCGTTTTCGTCTGCTATTTCTATACAAATTTCTGAAATGAAATTGTTAAATTGTTCATTTTTCTCCTACTTACGTCCCCCATCAATAAATAAATATATTTCGCGTTCGTTTTAAACTCGTTTCCCTCTACCAATTAAATTCCCTATCATTAATACCTTCTCATTCCTATTGTGATAACATACTATCTTATTATTACATCATAACTCATAATTATTATTTGAAATTGCTAATTTTTTCAGTTTTGTTGTGTCAAGTATAATAACGTACTATATATAATTTTGAATATTTTTAATAATTAAATATTAAGTTTTTGTATATAATTCAGTAATTGTTGAGCTATAATGGTTACTGAAAACTCTTAAAAAAAAAATTACTGTTAGTAATTAATGATCAATACAACATGTAGTGGATTCTTTCAACTTACGGCCCGAAGCTACAGTCCACCCTTTAACAATAGCTCCTCCCTCCTTCATTCATTCCAGTACTTGTGTTCTCGACACGCTGATACCGTCCGGATCTTCCATTTCCACGACTTGCCAAACTTAAAGTTTTGAGTTTCTCATCACAACAAATTCAGCACGAACATGCACCACGTCCCGTTCTGATTGTTCGCGAGCAGAGAGTTCTTCCGGGCTTAAAACCGGAGCATCTGATTTGGACAACAGGGCCTGTAACTCGCGTGCACAAACAATGTGCGGACTATTCCTGCAATACGAATACGAACATTTAAGTGTCCAGGGACTTCCGTTTCGACTGCCTGCCGATTAGTTTTAGGTACGATATTTCAAACATCATACTTTTAGTCGATATCAGCATCAAGACCAGTGACGTAGTAATGCGTATTACTTTTACATAAAACCTTGGAAAGCAATAAGATAATAATTATCTATTTATTTTTTTAATTTTAGATCTTTCTGTCGGTGCGCACATCCTCTCGCACAAGGGACGAAGTTGTTATGTTAATCGTCGATGATATTATTATTCACTGATTGATTTTGCGGACGACTATTTACTATATTGTACACGCTATTTGGTTCAATTAAGGGTGTCTTCTCTCTCTGTCTCTGTCTCTCTCTGTAATAAAGGTGAGTAATTTAATCGTATTAATAATAAATTACCATAATGCACAGTAACTCAAGCGTCGATTAATTTGCACAGGGGATATCCTCCTCGTCGGTAATTCAGTAATAATTAAGTGTTATTATTATATCGCCTGGTACAACAGCGATACCTTTTGTTGTTGTTGTTCTCATTTATCGAAAACACAAATAAAATGCACTAGCTTAACTGCATACGTGTATGTCAAAAACCGAAAAATTCAGTCCAGATAAACACCACATCGTTGTAGCAGAAAAAAAAATTGTTTTTTTTTTTTTTACTATTCGGTATTCTGCGTCTAATGTTACAACATAACTATTAGTGATGGGTTGAGCACATCGAGTACATGTGTCTCAGAGACCCTAGAGATATTGGTAAATCGGTCAGGTTCGCAGCTGCCGAATTCGTTCCCACGAACCGTGTATTTAAAATAACTCGAACAGGTCTATAATTAATATCATGTTCGAATTTGTTTTTGATAAATATTAACCAATTGTAACTATAATAACATGTATTTGAATGTATACCGTTGCAAATTTACCGTATTGATGTACCCTTCAGTTTAATTTACATAAAAAAAAGCTGCGGTTTAAGAACACGATGATATACAACTGAAGAGTTTGATCGGGTTCGGATGAAAAAATTTGGTTCTGGTACGAAGTACAAAACATTAACGTACCTATTATACAATTTAATGTATCTAATGAAATACGTGGTGTATCGTCGTATCGAGAGACGTGCTTGTGTATGCGCTAGAAATAAATTCTATAAGGGCTTCTCCTAACGGACTGTAAACCGTTTTTTTTTTCTCTCTCGAGGTGCTTTACTTTTTCGTAAAGCATAATACAATAATAAAAATTATAATAATATGTGGCAGCAGTACACTTATCACGCTGCTCCGTTTCTATAGTCGTTTTGATCTTTCGCTTCTAGATTACCGGTGAATGGGTTAACGTGAAAAGGAAAATAATTAAAATAAAACTTTTATGTCTTACATAACGCACACGTGCGAACGACTAATGACGATGTGTGTACTCACTCTGCTGATATAAATTTTCATCGGAGTCTATATATACTCGGTTCTATCTGTACTTATTAATAATTATATTAAGAGTACGGATTTTAAAGCAATTAAAAACTAAAGAAAATCATTAAAAAAAAAAATAAATAAAGTTTTAGAAGTCTTTCAAAAAGCTTAAAAAAGCATTAAAAATAGGTTTTAAAAAAAATTAAATTAATAATTTTCGGTATCTTGTAAATGACTATACGGCGTTACAACGAAACAATTTAACCAGAATTCTGAGTAGTTAATTTCTTACAGTAATAGCATATTTTTGTATTTATTTTCGTTTCAAGAGAAACTAATTAAATATATACCACACTGCGATTACATGACAAACTGAATACACGTGGAAAGTTGTCAAGAAATGATTGAACGAGATTTGGAACACATTATATAATATAAAAATAAATATTAACATTTCAAATACGTTTATTTAGAACACATTTTAACAAATTGCAACTTATAAGCAAAAAAGTACCTAAGATATACAAAAAAGCATTAATTATAAAAAAAAACTTATAAAAAGCAATATTAAACATCATGCATTTTATTTTAAGTAGTGTAAACTGAATTTGTAGCTGACATAGCTTCATTTTAGATCAATATAGAAAAAAGCAAATTCCTTCAAAATCTGTACCCTACTTATTATATAATTATTGTTTTTTCCTCGGTATACAACACCGTTGAGTTTCTTAACAGTTTTGATTCTTGCGTGATTTTTACTTAGTTCTAAATAAGATTTTCTTGCAATCCTTTTACCTCATACCTACTATGATTATATATATATATATATATATATTCTTCTGGATATCTTGGAGCATGTTTTCCATCGTTTTACTTCAACCGTATCTACGAGCGTTCGTTTTTCTTTCAAAATACTTTATACCTATTCGCGGTTCATTTGCATTTGGATCTAACTTATCCTTGCAATACACGCCTCCAACACCACAGCTCTGAAGCTTTTAGCTTATTTCTTTTCGATATCGTTTATTGCCCGTGCATGTTGCGACATTGCGTGCACCATACGTTTTATCAAGTCTTTTCTCGGTACTATTGAGATGTATCTTTTTTCGAGGCGAACGATTTATATAAAAGTAAATATATCTGTACGGTATCACGCATCGACGCGTTCCGAACGACTAATGACGATATGTGCGCGATACTGCTTGTATAGATTTTCATTAGAGTCCATACAAACACACACACACACACACAATAATACTGTGCACATATTATACGCACTAGAGCTTTGGTAATTTATAAATATATAGTCTCGCTGATTATTATTGATGAGCTCTCCAACGGTGGTGGCGGCATGCGATAAAGGTGTCTCACGGACGAAGTGAGACGAAAGTTTTCCATTAATGACTCGACGGCGCAGATATATCATTTTCCCGAACGCGTATATAAATAAATATACCAGAGATGTTGGCGCCTCGACCGGTCAGTGTACTATTTTTCAGACGCTTTTCCCTTGAAATATTTTTTCCACCGACGGGTATTTTCTCGTGGTTTTTAATCTGATACGATTATTATTATTTATCACTCCCCCCCCCCCCGCCTCTGCAGTCCGTCGCCGCGCGTTTATACGTACCGTTGAATACGTTTTTCCGTGTTCCGGACGAAATAATCGCCGATAACGTGGTCGACCGATGTTGGCATGTGCATCTATATGATAATATTATACACTATCGTGTTTATTTATATGATAATATTATCAGTAAAATATGGATTTCGCGGACGTTGCGGTCGTTGTGACTAATAAAGTCGATAGCGATTTCGTGTAATGTCAAGTCTGCACTTCGAGTATACGCAAGTGCGATTATTGTGCATATTGATTAATGGCGGTACGCGACACGGATCGCGTCATCGGGTCGAATGAGCTTAAAAATCGATGACGGAGTACCGTGAAATATTTCGGCTCCGCGAAGTACTCCTTTGTATAATCACGATGCGTTACTGTCTTAATTAGATTTTGGGACTTTTAGTTTTATAAAACATGAAAATATGCGTGCAAATATGCTTTAAAGGACGTCCAAATATGCAATGAACGAAATTCAACATTTTTTTTATTCGACTGGAAAATTGGCATAAACTTAATTATTAATATTTTTTATTTTTTTTTAACGGTATTTACGTAAAAAACTTGTATTTTGATCGACTTCAGAGTTCTTGATCAAACACAATGCTTGATTGTGAGTAGTGGTGTAGCTAGAAAAATATTTTGGAGGAATTTAAATTTTCAGTTCTCTCCTCCACAAGTGTCAACTTTTATTTAATCAACTTTAATCAACTTTTTTTAATTCTAATAAGTAGATTATTTAAGTTATGTAAGTATGTAAGTTAAAATTAAAATGTATTATTATTTAGGTTTTTATATCTTAAAATGTTAGTGTATTTTAAAAAATGAGGAAGACGTCTCCGTGGGGAGGGGGGGGTTATAACCAGTTAATTCCTGCAGATACATCACTGATTGTGGGTCTTAAATATGAAATATAACAATAACTTTGTAATAAGTTAAAATTATTTAAATAGTTCGGACATTTTTATCCTAAAAATTGCTCTGTATTATTAGACTTATTTTCAAATGTGATTTATCAGATCTTCGGGCAATCAAAACAATAAATACGTGGCATACAATAGGATGTATGAGTAAGTATTATATATCATCTTTTATAGTACTTAAAAGCCACGTAGTGATAATATATGCTTTAAAAATTGAAAACTATAAAATATGTCAATATATTAAAAATCTAATTTAGATTCCTAACATATCCTGTTCGGTACGGGGTTTTCATTCTTGTTATCGACGTACGATAGTTCGATAAAATTCTCGAACCATTCCCGCCACCCCGTTACCCATCGTCAGTCGCGATACGCAACCGTCGTGTGCGTTACTTCGCGACCATTTAGTCCATAAGTCCGTGGTCCGTAGTCCTCGGAAAACGTACGAAACGCGCGACAGGCAATCCAGTATTCTGTCGTCGTTGTGTCTTCCTGTTGTGCACATCCAGTTCAAGTGTCCGTCTGCAGTAAATTTCTTGTAAAAACCACGTTGTCGTGTGTTGTGTTCCTGTTTCGGCCGTCTGGTATTCATCGTTCTAGCAACTATATGTTGAATTGGTTTAATGTTTTTTGGGGTTTTAGCCATATCTACCAGCGGCCATTGTGACCTTTAAACGAACGCTTTTTCTCGCGCGCCAAAACTGCGCGCCATGTATGCAGTCAATCGTGACAGATAGACATGTAGAGCGCTAAGAGTGTGGTACCAAATAAACGAACACTCCAGGCGCTCGTTCTTTACCTGGTGGTGTAGGAATGTAAGAAAGCGTGGCTGCGTAAAGGCTAAAACTGTGACTTTCACACACGAATGGCTTGGCGTGTGGCGTGTTAGAAATATCAACACTTTTGGAGTGATGGTTTTGTTATCACAAACATTTTTATCGATAGTTAATTATCTTTCATGCTTGGCGTGTGAAGAAATCATGTAGGTACGTGTAATTTAAACAACACTCCGAGATTCAAGGATAAACTGCACAGAATACTCGCGATCTAAGTCTGTGGGGATAAATTACGTTTAAACGTACACTCTTTCCCGCGAGATTGGAATGCTACGTTCCAATCGCGCTAGAAAAAGCGTTCGTCTAAAGGGCCCTATTGTGAATAACGTGGTTTCGAATTGTGTTTGTGTTTGGCTGCAGATACGTGTGAATTGGTCATCCGTCTGTGACTGCTCTTGAGTGGTCGCACGCAGTGAGGTCTGTGCTTCATAATTTTGTTTGTATTTGTTTAGTTTATTGTAGAAGCACATTCCTCGTTGTGGTCGCGTGGGATGCAATCCGCCATTCAACGCAGTCACACGTTTGTGATCATTGGTCGACCATATTTGTTGTTAGTGTAGTGCCGACGGGCCTAGCCGTCATCGGCTTGTTATTATTATTGTATTTAATATATTATTGGCTGTGCCACTGTAGGGCCAACGTGATTGATTTTATTTATTATATTGTGTGCCAATGTGGGCCACATATTACTTGTAATCATTATTATATTTATATATTATATTTATTTGGTGTGTGCCGCGTGGGCCACACATTGTGATATAATATAATTTGTATTGATTATTATTTATTATATTTATTTGGTTGTGTCGCTGTAGGGCCAACCTATCGTAATTATCTATCAGTTATATTGCTTACTTTTTACTTTAAATATTTATTATACAGTCCACTTGAATTTTTTTTATATACTTCAATCATATTACATTTATTTATTTTTATTTATTCATTTATATAACCGGCCTCAAGGCGAACAAGCCAGCCCTATATTGTTGTTGGGCACTTGCCGCGCCAAACATATCCCTTGCATTAAGATCAGCACTACTGCTCTGCTATTTTAATAATGTTTCAAAAAAAAAAAAAAAAAAAACATGCAAACGTTAGAAGTCCTTGAGCTTAGTCATAATGTTTCCGTAATATTTGAATAATCAAATCATCCCTACGATTATTTGTTGTGATTACAAATGGAAAACGTGCTGAATTCGCTGCAACGATATCGGAACCGAACGTGCGATTATAATATATTTATGAGAAAAGATAGAGACCGACAGAGAGAGAAAAACCATAATAATATGCTAAACCGCGCGAGTTTCCGTTTTACCTAGCAGCTTTTACTCGACAGCGTTCTAGTAACGCGGGCCAGACGGTTCGATATAAACATCGGGGGGACGTGATGGCGGATGAAATGGTATTCGTTGCGAGCACGGTGTATAAATATATATATATATATATATATATATATATGTGTGTGTGTGTTCATACAATACATAAGGATAATATTCTAGGACGATTGTGGCTGCACTCTGTATGTATAATATATATTTATATGTACAAGTGTAGGTGCGCGCGGGATCGAATAACTTACGCGATAAAATTTCCATCGGCGGAAAGCGAAAAGGAAGAAGAAAAGAAAACCCGGCATCCGAAGAAAGAGAGAAACATAAACTGGCACTGCGTTATAGGAATATAGTATAATACGCGCGCACGTATACGCTGACAGACATATTATCTCCGAGCCGGTCGATTTCGAGCACACCCGTGACGGTGAATTTACGTTCGTTCGGCAGGTATACACGCGACGACGACGATTGCTGTCTCTCTTCGGTGTTAAAACATATATATATATTATATAGGTATACGAAACACGTGGGCAACCGTATCTAGTTGACCCCGTAAATGGGGTTTTCGCGCGTCGAAAAACGGTTTTCTCTCTCCTATTTCTCGTTTCTCCCCGCGCGCGATCGCTGCGGAATTCGTAATGTCCGAGTGCACGCGTAGGTGTTCTGTGTACTCCACTTGTATAAAAAACGCGTCGTGCACGCCGCCGTAGTACCTGGTACACCTACACGTGTACGGGTGCTCGGCGAATTTTAATCGAAAAACGCTGTCCTGGTGAACTGACGGTTGTTTTCGCTCCGCAAGAGGTCGCGTTCAAAAATAATATTAACACGACCGCTGTTGAACGTGGTCTCGATCAGCAAGGACTTGAAAGGAAAACTGTGTTGTCCGGACTGCGTACGTAGCCACACGGAAAAGATTAAAAGTATCGACCATCGCGGTGTTGTTGAAGGGACCCGACGCTGTACGTGAACTCGTTTCAACGGGTCCCTTGTCGATGCGTCTAACTTTTTATTTATTTATTTATTTATTTTTTTTTTTTGGTCGGATGGGGGGATAAAAAATACCCGGTCGTTATTATACGTCTAATGCTTTCTCATACGTTCTCGTTGGGCGTACCTAGTGAACGCGATTTGGTCGACTCGACAGTTTTTTGGACACGATTCGTGGGGTCGGCGCAAAAGATAATCTCCTGAAATAGTCGATCGAACAGATTGAATATATGTACAGGTTCCGAACAGTTATCGCTTCGTCGAAGGTATCAAAATCATGTATCGTGGTATTTTTACGACGATGAACACTGTTTTAATATTTATACCGTTGGTCTCGATAATTATGGATCGCCAACATTTAAACGCTTCATCAACATTTTCCGAACCGTAACATTACATTACTACACAACGTGTAGTGTAATAAACTTTTAGATTTAATCACGAACCGTTAAAGAGAAACACGGGTTTCTATTTTTAAAACATACACAACACAAGTGAATTTATAAAATGCATGAGTACCTATATATGTAATGTATAAAAAAAAAAAAAGATTAACGCACTATTTAAAATAGCACAACATTGTACAGGCGTATTATTGAAAAACTAATTTCCATTCGTCACAGCGTGTACAAATGTGTATATTACGTTGTGCAGGTCCGTTCTATTAGCATCAACAACGGCCATGACGGAGAGTTACAAAATTGTCAACAAAACATCGATGAGATTTACTATTTATTAATACCGTAAGACCTTGGTAAGACGGAACATCGGTAAAATGGACAATTTATTTGGCCCCGTTTCAAATACATAATAAATTCATCCCGCCAATAAATCTCGCTAAACCGGAAACGGAATGGTATCCGTGTAAAAATTTACTCAAAACGTCCGATAAGACAGAAAATTATAACACTGTAAATAACTCAAATTACGGCTAGTTGTGACTGGCGATCTTTAATGGTTACCTCCGTGTCGTCGACTTCCATAAGATGACATTTAAAACTGTATGATAAAATGCAGATACGCGATCACTGGATCAGAAATATTCTATTATTTTTGGACAACACGACATTCCGTCCTAACACAGAACTTTCCATCGTAAAAATACACATGCTACCTCCTAACACCATGTCAGGTTGTCAATCAAGATGTAATTTATACCGAACTCTTGTAACAGTCTCACTTGTTTGTAAAATGGACGATTCTTCTTCGGTTTACCAGCTGGTCAGTTCAATAAATGTCTATGTTATAATTTAAAAAACGAATGTGCTCGGACTGTTTTCGTAAATCTAGATTCATAATCGATGACGGAATTCTGATGAAAATGTCTACCCTGAAATTCAAGATATTTTTGTTGCTATTGATGCTGACCCTAAACATTTTATTCACTTTGATGACCAGCTTGAGACACAGTAAACTCATGTATCGACCATATTCATTGTTAAGGATCAAGTTGAAGACGACGAGGATAATGAATTTGACGAACACTATGAAGAAACAGATAATCTCATAAAAGTCTGTAGATTTACTATTTCCTACATCGAAGAACAACAAAAATTCTTCCCGATAGTGTTTCCAGCAGTGATCTTTTGACAACGACAACGATTTTTGTCTTAAGATTCAAAAAATGTGTTGTACGCGACGTTGTAAAAAACAAAGTATGATTTTTTCCAGAAAATATAATTTGTACTTACAATTTTTCTAATTAATTTAATTTACAATTTTAATCTATACGAGTTACATATTTATGAAAACAATACATAATACTTATCGAAGGAAAAAAAAATGACTGCGTCGAAAAGGAAAATCTAGACGATTCTAAGCGGTACCGCCCTAGCGAGGATTTACCGTACATGAAACGACTAGATCGATTCGTTTCCGCGGCAAACACGGCGCGGACGAAACCAGGATATGTCGGTAACGATGTTTACGCGTGTTGTATACACATACTCGTATGTTGGATTTCGACAGAAACTATAGGATCAAACGAGCGGCACGAGGGTACGTACGCACGCGCCGATGCTCTCTCGTACGCTTATGATGTTTATTTCTTTTTCTTTTACGCGCGCTCGCGGGGAGAGAGATTAATGAAAGGGAAACTTCCCCGGGTGAAAGCAGTTGCCGAGCGATTACTGCGCGTAAGACGGCACGTGGAATAGCGCGTTAAATACGTTTGAATACGTTAAAGGCGGAGTACACGTAGGCAAAGGTTATGCGGAATTTTTCGCTTTTGAATACGTATCGATCTCTTCCTCGTTTTGTCGCGTTCCTGCGACTACGCTGTCGTTTTAGATTACCACGTATGCGCATTATGTCCTATTCAACAGCTTCTTCGTCTCGCGACGTAACTTCTCCCCCCCCATCACCCCAGGCGTACGTCAGCGCACGATTTATTATTATTATTGCACGTGCGTGCATTGTACACTCGTTGATTAGAGAACATTGTTCGGATGATGGTGCTGACTGAAAACGGTGGCGATTACGTGGACGCAGCCACCAGAAGTCACTGCAGTCGTTTGCATTCAACTCGATAAAAACAAGACGGTAACAATAGAAACAACAACTGTTAACAAGACGTGACACACCAGTAATCTAAGCGTGGAAGTACTTATGACGCGGGACAAAACCGTTCAGTGTAAATTCGTGATACATGCTGTATACTTGTGTTTTATTATTTTATTATTGTTTTATATTTTTTTCCTACTACGGAGAAGAACATAATCTGTGATTTAAAGTTTTTATTTGTTCGCTAACAAAAAATAGAGTTTTTTGTTAAGCTATAAAATATTATTGGACGAAGAGGGAGAAAAAAATAAAAACGCTGCAACTTCTCTCAAAAAAAAGGAAAAAAAGAATATTAATATGAATTTGCATTGAACGATATTGTCCCGCAGAAAATAGTATTTCTGTTGTAATCTGGTCGGAAGTCGGGGTCGTATTATACTGTCAAAAAAATCGTAAATAATTGATAATTATTTTACAGATAATTAGACAGGATCACACGTGCGTCTTTAACGAACTCGATCTATGGTCCGCTTAGCCCGGAGCACATTTTTGAGTATCACGTCCTCTTGATGTAATTATATTATTGAAAACGTGTTCTTGTCAAGTTTAAAAAACATTGCGTTGTTATCATTAATTTCGTTAATCCAGGTTTACGTATCTTTCTCGTTTTATTTCGGTAACCCGAACGGTTTATCGACAGAACGTGTTTCCATGTGCCCATCATATCGAATACGTTTAACGGAATAACGATTGTATCACCTTAAGGTAATCAAACTCTAATTCTCTGGACCGATGTCTCACATCGTCAATTTATGGTTATTGGTTATATGAATAAATAAATGTATCTCTAAATTTTTCGATTGGTATAAAGCCGTCTCTTACTTAAATTTACACCAGTATTGGTTCAGTAACTTAAATCTCAGTAAAAAAACAATCCCTTATTCCTCGTGCTTAAGAAAAGATACTCTCTTTTCGTATCTAACATAAAAATCGTCTCTTAACAACTATCCATATCGTACTTTTCACACTACCGAATCGGTAGCACTACTATTTGCGATATACCTAATATTTTTTTCTTACCCTACTTTCATTCATCCACGTAAAGTCTTCTCTATTTTAACAATCCCTCACTACCTTCTTTTTCACGTCCATTCCATTCATTCCTCACTTTTCATTATCCTCGTTCTTTCAATAAATTTCCTATTCAATCAATCTTTATAATTCAATTAATCATTTATATTTAATGAATTGTCGTAACTAAACGTGCATTATAAAGTTCCAAAAGAAAAATAGTTACCTAACGATGCCGTGTATATAACGACAATTTTTTTTGAAAAAGCATCTCGTATGCTTATGTAATACTTTATTGAACACCGCTTTATTATGTATTTTTAATAATGTACAATTTTATTCCTAAAAAAAATAATTCGGCAATAACTGAAGTTTATTTAACACGTTAATTACATTACAAACAACGTGTTAAAATTAATCTGGACTGTTTTCTACGTTGAGTTAGATTTAACGTTGTTTCGGTGTTGTGACCAAGTTGTAATGAGTAAAATTACATTTGTTGAAATTATCAATCATAAGAACATCAATAAATATATAAATACTCTATTGAAATAACAATGATTTGTTTTTTTAAATCACGGTTCACTATTACACGGTATTAGATATAAAATAAGCTACAGTTTATATACAGCTTATCGTTAAACCTCTAAATAATGATAATGCATTAATAATGTAAAATATTGGCATAATTCTTGAAACTCTTATTTTCAAGTTATACTATCTAAAAATATCTTGAATTTTTTATTTCTTTGATAATCTAAATCATCATTTAACCAGTTTCGATTTGAAGAAAATTGAAGCAACTTAGGATTTGCAGACAATGATAAAATATTTTGTATTCCGATGAAACGTTTTGATGAGCGTCTTTAAACTAATAAAAACATTAATAATGTACAGAATCTTAAAAAGAAATTAACCTACCACTTAACAATGACAAAAAGTTTCAATGGAATTTAAGTATTGAATTTAAATGACACTTAAATATGTTTTACAAAAAATTAATATTGAGGAAAATAAACAACATCTAAATACTATATACATACATATATTTGTTAGCGTAAAAGGAAATGTAATACATTTTTCCGTAATTAGCATTAGACGAGTATTATCAGAATCAGGGCAATTTAAATTATATTTTTGTAAATATAATATTATATATATAACTGAAATCCGCTCTAATTTTAATAATACTGTTAGATGTTAATTTAGTGGTATTAATTACTTAGTTATATATTTGACAACACTGTTATTATATACTCGAGTTTAAAAATTAACTGTTTGGTCGTTAACTTAGTCTAGTTCAACTCTTTAGTATTTAACGGAAACCATAACTTTTCTTTATTAAACGTTAATAAAATGCACGGTACAACAATGAACAAGGATCGTTTAAATTAACACAAAACTTGAAATGCACATAACGATGGTTTATATTAGTGAACTAGTTTTTAACCCGTCATCGAGTTAATTCTTATAAATGCGCAAAGACATATACGTGTAATTCACAATATAATACGTATCGACTATTTATTGCGTACGCAGCTAAAATTTACTGCCACCCGACCTATTCTCAAAATTCATACGAGTCGTTTTTATTATTCCAACAGAGAACTTAGCGGATCATAAACGATTTACAATATTATAATATAATATTAATAATATAATAATATAATAATATTTTATAATCTTAATTGCATATTATTCCTAGCGATTTAAACGTTTTAATTCGTACCCGTCAACATTATGCGTGAAAGAATATCGACAGTTGGTTTCCTTGTGCGTTATTTTTCGATGAAAAACATTTTTATTCCAACTTTCGTTCAGCAAATAACTCAGAAAACGAAGTTGACTTTAGCGTCTTCCGTGCGGAATTTAGTAAGCTACAAAGATCGCGTAGCAAAACGACGAAAGAATTTATCCATGTAAAAGGATTGAAGCTGCAAAGCGAAAGATGATAGCGTGTACCCTTTTTCTACTTCGGATTAGCCGATTGCGATTCGCTGTTATCGTGCCCCGGAGTGGTCTAATCCCTGTACACTATATATAATCTTTTGATTGCTAAATAATATTTGAAATAAACATTTTCAATTATACCGCATTCTCGTCTAACTTACGAGTATACTATATACGCATATATGATATATAAATAAATATCTACAAACATTATTTAAAATAAAGTAACGAAAAATTATTTTGGTTATTTTTTATTTTTTATTTTTTCGCGGAAAACTTCGCGAAACCTCACTGCTAAAAGATCAAACTCTAAACGCTTATGGAAAAATTCAACCGTAAATCAAACAGGCTCTAACTATGACACCGAGAATGGGAAAGACAGACGCAATGCTATTGTTTTTATTATTAATATCATGATATATTTTCTTTACACAATTTTTTATATTTCTGAAATATTCATAACCACCCATTCGAATGCATTTTACTAATTCAGAATTTTGCTCTGCAGAGCCATAAGATTCAAAGATCGAAAACATTGGTTTTGAGTATTAATATACTACGGAAATGTGCCAAGTGTATATTTGTCTAATAACTTATTTATATATAAAATTATAACTTTGTATCAATGCGATTGCAGTCCGTCTTCAGAAAGAAAGTTTTCGGTGTACTAAGTTAGATCACCGAGAAATATTGGTGTGTAGATAAATAGGAATTGTAACAGTAACAATATGGAGATTTGTTTAACGGTCAACGTTTAGATTTTGGTATATTTTTGGGATTAAAATGTAATCTGCTTATTTTAAAATACTTAAAAGATAAAACAAAAACAACGAACAAACTATCAATATTCTAAAGTTATAATTATTTTAAAGTTTATTATGAAATATTGTATTCTAAAATCAAATCGTTTTCGAATATAAAGATTTTATAAATATTGATTATACAATTCTTAGTATTATTATACTATTATAAGCTTTTGCTGCTTTACAAGATACGCGAAATTAAACAAAAAAAAATATTTGTTGCACTTGACCAGCTTATTGCAGCAATGAGATCCGTCTATTCTTAATTTTTTATTTTTATAGCACAACCCAGTATTTTAGTTTATAAACGAAACGCATTTTATCAACTGCAAAACGATGGTGCAAAACTCATAAAAGTCATGTTCTTTTGTAGACAATACCGATGCAGTGTTCTATATTGTCGTGTATATCCCATGCGTATACGATATGACCAAGTAGTAAATAATAATGATATGGCATACGCGTGCTGTCCACGCGCCGAAAGCGATACGAACTTTACTAATAAAACGAATGATTTACCGACGAAAGTATATAAACTAAATCTCCACATCCATCCTTACTTCCCCCGTGCACTCCACGATAATATTGTTACCGTCAAGGGTTTTTTTTTCAGGGATTTAATTACGGACATCGTTGCCATCTCCCATCCGGAACTAGCTATTTCCGTCGCCCGAGACGTTTTAACCGGTCCGTGGACGCGAAACGCCATCGGTTTTCGCGCTCGACGACGAAAAAAAATTACCACGTGAACCGTTTCACGGACGATATGGCAAAAAGTGTTGCACGCGAAAACAGAAATAAAAAAAAAAAAAAAAACGATTAAAAACAATCATCTATTGACGATCACTTGTCGGATACGATTTTTCCACGTCGGATTTAAAAATTTCACCGCGCTGCATGCAACGTGTTCAAGTCGCCTGGTTGGACACCAGCGCCGATGTAAGACGACCGATTTTTCCGCGTTTCCAAGTGGGTATAGGTACAGGTAAAGGTGTACGATATTATGAAGCGACTAATGATCGTCGCGGGAGGACGCGAAAACCGTCGCTTTCGGAGGACGAGCGACGGGTAAGAAAAAAGGTGCCGGTTCGAGACGCGCGAGTCTATAGCACTGCGTGAACGACTACTTACGACGATACGCGAACGGCAACCCATGGTTAGTAGTCAACACGTTCGTTGTTATCCGTCATTACGTTTTACGAATCGGTTTGTTTGTTGCTGCACCGAATATCTCTTTAGCACCGTCGTCCATGGGAACCCGCTCTTGATTCTCCGAAAAGAAGAACATTACAAGAGCATTGTTGGCCGAACACAAAATCGATTACACCGATTGCAAACGTTACATCGATTTTCGTGAAAATCGCCATTCGTTAACGGCACGGATCAGGTACCTATTCGCGCAGACGGAGCTCCGACGTGCCACGATCATCGCTGTGCACACGAATCGACAATGGTTGTCGCAAAACACGTCGCATCGATTTCGTTCGATGTATGTGTAATCAGTCGCGAACGCATCGGAGGATGTTAGGTGTTCGACCCTTTCTTCCCTCTGAAATCTCTGAAAAAATGTTACAAAAATATCATCCGACCTACAATTTTTATAGTTGTTTCAATGATTCCCGCAAGACTTGCAAATAAAATGTCTGATTATTAGATAATAAGTTATGAAGCGTGCTGTTTGTCAACATTTAACATTTTACACGTTTTCCACTCCCCTCCCCCACCAGAAATTTTTCCCGCGTTCGCCAATGTCTATTATATCCAGAGCCTTTCCGTTCCGTCACTGTTCCCGCAATATTCCTACCCGACGTCTCCGTGTACGAATTAATAGCGTGGCCTATCACGATATCCCGATGGAAATATCTCCATGGGTGTAAGTAAAATATTTTTTATTTTTTTTTTAGATTATTTTTTCATCCTATTACAGTCCAATGGAAACGGACCATGTTGAACACATTTACGGTGAAATTTATATTTTCATCCCTTAACCGACTGAGAAAAAATTACTTTTGATTTTCAATTTCAATAAATTTTTAGCATACCTGTATAAGTTATGGTACAAGTTCAATGTACAAGTCGTATGAACATTTTAATGTAGCGTAATAGAAATACGAACTGTTGGTCTTGTAATTAAAACAAATTAGGGTGCAATAATCAAATGAGTCTACATTTTTTTTTTTTTCAATTTTACAAAATGAGCGTACAAATACAAGTTTTAGTTCTTTTAAAATAGAAATATTAAAAAAATATTAAAACCATTTTGAAGTAAAAATATTATTTACCTGTAGAAATATATTATTTTAAAGTTTCAGTTTTAAGACATTTTTTTCCAAACCCTTTTACAAAGTTTAAGTTTGCATGGACTTATCTGGTTTTTATAACAAATAAAACCAAATTAAAATATGTAGCCATATAATTTTAAGTCATTAAAGAAAACACATAAAATATTTAGAGCTAATTATAACTTTAAAGTTTTTAGATATGTATCATGATGGAATTCAAACCTTAAATATTGTGTAACCCAATTATGCTATAAAAATTGTAACAATCTGTGATTGCGTAAACGCGTTGTAATAAAATATAAATTTGTTCAGAAATAAATTCATAAATAAATCGTTTTATTTACAATTTACTGTAAAAATTAGATAACAATTAATAAATCGATCGAGAAAAAATAAAATAAAAACTATTAAAAACTATTAATATAAATTAATTTTGGTGGTCGATTGAACGGTATTAAGAATATTTCGCCACCATCTTTTTAATTCAGGTCGTCAGGAATCAAGGTTGACTGTAAGCTTGACGGATTGAAGCGGTGGAAAAATCTTAAGCAAAATTATTTGCAAGTAAGATTTTAATAAACTGTCAACTGTTTCGTAGTATACATCATGAGAAACGATTTCAGATGAGTCCGTTGGGCGTAATTGGTCCTTGAAAATTAAAATTAAAATATTAATGTACGTTTATATAGATTGGATTGATTAAAGTAACATTTGATCACTTTGGTCTATATGTCGTATACAACTGTCCTACG
>JASXSY010002603.1:0-29259 GCA_034509805.1 Sipha maydis
GAACGCTTCTCGGTTTTGTTTTTTGGTCATAACTCCGTCATTTTGTAAGATATATCTCTAAAACCAATACCAGAGTAATCAGTGATTTTCTTCTGATTTTTCAGTATATACATTTAAGTTTAAGTTTACATTTTGACGATTTTATGGAAATTTTAAGGTTTCAGAACGACTCTCAGATTCGTTTTTTGGTAATAACTCCGTCATTTTGTAAGATATATCTCTAAAACCAAAACCAGAGCAATCAGTGATTTTTTTCTGATTTTTCAGTATATAAATTTAAGTTTAAATTTACAATCTGACGATTTTATGGAAATTTTAAGGTTTCAGAACGCTTCTCGGTTTTGTTTTTTGGTCATAACTCCGTCATTTTGTAAGATATATCTCTAAAACCAATACCAGAGTAATCAGTGATTTTCTTCTGATTTTTCAGTATATACATTTAAGTTTAAGTTTACATTTTGACGATTTTATGGAAATTTTAAGGTTTCAGAACGACTCTCAGATTCGTTTTTTGGTAATAACTCCGTCATTTTGTAAGATATATCTCTAAAACCAAAACCAGAGCAATCAGTGATTTTTTTCTGATTTTTCAGTATATAAATTTAAGTTTAAATTTACAATCTGACGATTTTATGGAAATTTTAAGGTTTCAGAACGCTTCTCGGTTTTGTTTTTTGGTCATAACTCCGTCATTTTGTAAGATATATCTCTAAAACCAATACCATAGAAATCAGTGATTTGTATTTATGAAATTTGTACAAAATGTTCAGTAGAATATTTGGAATCGATTTGAATAACCTTCATTTTAATTATGCATTAAATCAACCCTTGAGGGCCAGTGATATTGTAAACAAGTAACATCAATATATAATAAACTCAAATAGTTCAACTTTTCTCGATATGCTGGATCCTGGACACTTGGGCATTTAGGCGATATTTATGAAATTTGTACAAAATGTTCAGTAGAACATCTGGAATCGATTTGAATAACCCTCATTTTAATTATGCATTTGGTCAACACTTGAGGGCCAGAAAAATAGTAAACAAACATCAGAAATATTTAATATACTCAAATAGTTCAACTTTTCTCGATATGCTGGATCCTGGACACTTGGGAATTTGGGTGATGTTTATGAAATTTGTAGAAAATTTTCAGTAGAACATTTGGAATCGATTTGAATAACCCTCATTTTAATTATGCATTTAATCAACCCTTGAGGGCCAGTGATATTTTAATCAAATAATATCAATATATAATAAACTCAAATAGTTCAACTTTTCTCAATATGCTGGAACCTGGACACTTGGGCATTTAGGCGATATTTATGAAATTTGTACAAAATGTTCAGTAGAAAATTTGGAATAGATTTGGATAACCCTCATTTCAATTATGCATTTTATCAACCCTTGAGGATCAGTGATATTGTAAACAAATAACATCAATATATAATAAACTCAAATAGTTCAACTTTTCTCGATATGCTGGATCCTGGACACTTGGGCATTTGGGCAATGTTTATGAAATTTGTACAAACTGTTCAGTAGAACATTTGGAATCGATTTGAATAACCCTCATTTTAATTATGCATTAAATCAACCCTTGAGGGCCAGTGATATTGTAAACAAATAACATCAATATATTATAAACTCAAATAGTTCAACTTTTCTCGATATGATGGATCCTGGACACTTGGGCATTTGGACGATGTTTATGAAATTTGTACAAAATGTTCAGTAGAACATTTGGAAACGATTTGAATAACCCTCATTTTAATTATGAATTTAATCAACCCTTAAGGGCCATTGATATTGTAAACAAATAACATCAATATATAATAAACTCAAATAGTTTAACTTTTCTCAATATGCTGGATCCTGGACACTTGGGAATTTGGGTGATGTTTATGAAATTTGTAGAAAATTTTCAGTAGAACATTTGGAATCGATTTGAATAACCCTCATTTTAATTATGCATTTAATCAACCCTTGAGGGCCAGTGATATTGTAATCAAATAACATCAATATATAATAAACTCAAATAGTTCAACTTTTCTCGATATGCTGGATCCTGGACAATTGGGCATTTAGGCGATATTTATGAAATTTGTACAAAATGTTCAGTAGAAAATTTGGAATAGATTTGGATAACCCTCATTTCAATTATGCATTTGGTCAACAATTGAGGGCCAGTAAAATAGTAAACAAACATCAGCAATATTTAATATACTCAAATAGTTCAACTTTTCTCGATATGCTTGATCCTGGACACTTGGGCATTTGGGCGATGATTATGAATTTTGTACAAAATGTTCAGTAGAACATTTGGAATCGATTTAAATAACCCTCATTTTAATTATGAATTTAATCAACCCTTAAGGGCCAATGATATTGTAAACAAATAACATCAATATATAATAAACTCAAATAGTTCAACTTTTCTCAATATGCTGGATCCTGGACACTTGGGAATTTGGGTGATGTTTATGAAATTTGTAGAAAATTTTCAGTAGAACATTTGGAATCGATTTGAATAACCCTCATTTTAATTATGCATTTAATCAACCCTTGAGGGCCAGTGATATTGTAATCAAATAATATCAATATATAATAAACTCAAATAGTTCAACTTTTCTCAATATGCTGGAACCTGGACACTTGGGCATTTAGGCGATATTTATGAAATTTGTACAAAATGTTCAGTAGAAAATTTGGAATAGATTTGGATAACCCTCATTTCAATTATGCATTTTATCAACCCTTGAGGATCAGTGATATTGTAAACAAATAACATCAATATATAATAAACTCAAATAGTTCAACTTTTCTCGATATGCTGGATCTTGGACACTTGGGAATATAAGCGATATTTATGAAATTTGTACAAAATGTTCAGTAGAAAATTTGGAATAGAATTGGATATCCCTCATTTCAATTATGCATTTGATCAACATTTGAGGGCCAAAAAAAAAATAAACAAATAACATCAATATATAATAAACTCAAATAGTTCAACTTTTCTCGATATGCTGGATCCTGGACACTTGGGCATTTGGGCGATGTTTATGAAATTTGTAGAATATTTTCAGTAGAACATTTGGAATCGATTTGAATAACCCTCACTTTAATTATGCATTTAATCAACCCTTGAGGGCCAGTGATATTGTAAACAAATAACATCAATATATTATAAACTCAAATAGTTCAACATTTCTCGATATGCTTGATCCTGGACACTTGGGCATTTGGGTGATGTTTATGAAATTTGTAGAAAATGTTCAGTAGAACATTTGAAATCGATTTGATATAACCCTCATTTTAATTATGCATTTATTCAACCCTTGAGGGCCAGTCATATTGTAAACAAATAACATCAATATATTATAAACTCAAATAGTTCAACTTTTCTCGATATGCTGGATCCTGGACACTTTGGTATTTAGGCGATATTTATGAAATTTGTACAAAATGTTCAGTAGAAAATTTGGAATAGATTTGGATAACCCTCATTTCAATTTTGCATTTGGTCAACACTTGAGGGCCAGTAAAATAGTAAACAAACATCAGCAATATTTAATATACTCAAATAGTTCAATTTTTCTCGATATGCTTGATCCTGGACACTTGGGCATTTGGGTGATGTTTATGAATTTTGTACAAACTGTTCAGTAGAACATTTGGAATCGATTTGAATAACCCTCATTTTAATTATGCATTAAATCAACCCTTGAGGGCCAGTGATATTGTAAACAAATAACATCAATATATTATAAACTCAAATAGTTCAACTTTTCTCGATATGCTGTATCCTGGACACTTTGGCATTTAGGCGATATTTATGAAATTTGTACAAAATGTTCAGTAGAACATTTGGAATCGATTTGAATAACCCTCATTTTAATTATGAATTTAATCAACCCTTAAGGGCCATTGATATTGTAAACAAATAACATCAATATATAATAAACTCAAATAGTTTAACTTTTCTCAATATGCTGGATCCTGGACACTTGGGAATTTGGGTGATGTTTATGAAATTTGTAGAAAATTTTCAGTAGAACATTTGGAATCGATTTGAATAACCCTCATTTTAATTATGCATTTAATCAACCCTTGAGGGCCAGTGATATTGTAATCAAATAACATCAATATATAATAAACTCAAATAGTTCAACTTTTCTCGATATGCTGGATCCTGGACAATTGGGCATTTAGGCGATATTTATGAAATTTGTACAAAATGTTCAGTAGAAAATTTGGAATAGATTTGGATAACCCTCATTTCAATTATGCATTTGGTCAACAATTGAGGGCCAGTAAAATAGTAAACAAACATCAGCAATATTTAATATACTCAAATAGTTCAACTTTTCTCGATATGCTGGGTCCTGGACACTTGGGAATTTGGGTGATGTTTATGAAATTTGTAGAAAATTTTCAGTAGAACATTTGGAATCGATTTGAATAACCCTCATTTTAATTATGCATTTAATCAACCCTTGAGGGCCAGTGATATTGTAATCAAATAACATCAATATATAATAAACTCAAATAGTTCAACTCTGTCATTTTGTAAGATATATCTCTAAAACCAAAACCAGAGCAATCAGTGATTTTTTTCTGATTTTTCAGTATATAAATTTAAGTTTAAATTTACAATCTGACGATTTTATGGAAATTTTAAGGTTTCAGAACGCTTCTCGGTTTTGTTTTTTGGTCATAACTCCGTCATTTTGTAAGATATATCTCTAAAACCAATACCAGAGTAATCAGTGATTTTCTTCTGATTTTTCAGTATATACATTTAAGTTTAAGTTTACATTTTGACGATTTTATGGAAATTTTAAGGTTTCAGAACGCTTCTCGGTTTTGTTTTTTGGTCATAACTCCGTCATTTTGTAAGATATATCTCTAAAACCAATACCATAGAAATCAGTGATTTGTATTTATGAAATTTGTACAAAATGTTCAGTAGAATATTTGGAATCGATTTGAATAACCTTCATTTTAATTATGCATTAAATCAACCCTTGAGGGCCAGTGATATTGTAAACAAGTAACATCAATATATAATAAACTCAAATAGTTCAACTTTTCTCGATATGCTGGATCCTGGACACTTGGGCATTTAGGCGATATTTATGAAATTTGTACAAAATGTTCAGTAGAACATCTGGAATCGATTTGAATAACCCTCATTTTAATTATGCATTTGGTCAACACTTGAGGGCCAGAAAAATAGTAAACAAACATCAGCAATATTTAATATACTCAAATAGTTCAACTTTTCTCGATATGCTGGATCCTGGACACTTGGGAATTTGGGTGATGTTTATGAAATTTGTAGAAAATTTTCAGTAGAACATTTGGAATCGATTTGAATAACCCTCATTTTAATTATGCATTTAATCAACCCTTGAGGGCCAGTGATATTGTAATCAAATAATATCAATATATAATAAACTCAAATAGTTCAACTTTTCTCAATATGCTGGAACCTGGACACTTGGGCATTTAGGCGATATTTATGAAATTTGTACAAAATGTTCAGTAGAAAATTTGGAATAGATTTGGATAACCCTCATTTCAATTATGCATTTTATCAACCCTTGAGGATCAGTGATATTGTAAACAAATAACATCAATATATAATAAACTCAAATAGTTCAACTTTTCTCGATATGCTGGATCCTGGACACTTGGGCATTTGGGCAATGTTTATGAAATTTGTACAAACTGTTCAGTAGAACATTTGGAATCGATTTGAATAACCCTCATTTTAATTATGCATTAAATCAACCCTTGAGGGCCAGTGATATTGTAAACAAATAACATCAATATATTATAAACTCAAATAGTTCAACTTTTCTCGATATGATGGATCCTGGACACTTGGGCATTTGGACGATGTTTATGAAATTTGTACAAAATGTTCAGTAGAACATTTGGAAACGATTTGAATAACCCTCATTTTAATTATGAATTTAATCAACCCTTAAGGGCCATTGATATTGTAAACAAATAACATCAATATATAATAAACTCAAATAGTTTAACTTTTCTCAATATGCTGGATCCTGGACACTTGGGAATTTGGGTGATGTTTATGAAATTTGTAGAAAATTTTCAGTAGAACATTTGGAATCGATTTGAATAACCCTCATTTTAATTATGCATTTAATCAACCCTTGAGGGCCAGTGATATTGTAATCAAATAACATCAATATATAATAAACTCAAATAGTTCAACTTTTCTCGATATGCTGGATCCTGGACAATTGGGCATTTAGGCGATATTTATGAAATTTGTACAAAATGTTCAGTAGAAAATTTGGAATAGATTTGGATAACCCTCATTTCAATTATGCATTTGGTCAACAATTGAGGGCCAGTAAAATAGTAAACAAACATCAGCAATATTTAATATACTCAAATAGTTCAACTTTTCTCTTTATGCTTGATCCTGGACACTTGGGCATTTGGGCGATGATTATGAATTTTGTACAAAATGTTCAGTAGAACATTTGGAATCGATTTAAATAACCCTCATTTTAATTATGAATTTAATCAACCCTTAAGGGCCAATGATATTGTAAACAAATAACATCAATATATAATAAACTCAAATAGTTCAACTTTTCTCAATATGCTGGATCCTGGACACTTGGGAATTTGGGTGATGTTTATGAAATTTGTAGAAAATTTTCAGTAGAACATTTGGAATCGATTTGAATAACCCTCATTTTAATTATGCATTTAATCAACCCTTGAGGGCCAGTGATATTGTAATCAAATAATATCAATATATAATAAACTCAAATAGTTCAACTTTTCTCAATATGCTGGAACCTGGACACTTGGGCATTTAGGCGACATTTATGAAATTTGTACAAAATGTTCAGTAGAAAATTTGGAATAGATTTGGATAACCCTCATTTCAATTATGCATTTTATCAACCCTTGAGGATCAGTGATATTGTAAACAAATAACATCAATATATAATAAACTCAAATAGTTCAACTTTTCTCGATATGCTGGATCCTGGACACTTGGGCATTTGGGCAATGTTTATGAAATTTGTAGAATATTTTCAGTAGAACATTTGGAATCGGTTTGAATAACCCTCAATTTAATTATGCATTTAATCAACCCTTAAGGGCCATTGATATTGTAAACAAATAACATCAATATATAATAAACTCAAATAGTTTAACTTTTCTCAATATGCTGGATCCTGGACACTTGGGCATTTAGGCGATATTTATGAAATTTTTACAAAATGTTCAGTAGAACATTTGGAATCGATTTAAATAACCCTCATTTTAATTATGCATTTAATCAACCCTTGAGGGCCAGTGATATTGTAAACAAATATCATCAATATTTAATATACTCAAATAGTTCAACTTTTCTCGATATGATGGATCCTGGACACTTGGGCATTTGGACGATGTTTATGAAATTTGTACAAAATGTTCAGTAGAACATTTGGAAACGATTTGAATAACCCTCATTTTAATTATGAATTTAATCAACCCTTAAGGGCCAATGATATTGTAAACAAATAACATCAATATATAATAAACTCAAATAGTTTAACTTTTCTCAATATGCTGGATCCTGGACACTTGGGAATTTGGGTGATGTTTATGAAATTTGTAGAAAATTTTCAGTAGAACATTTGGAATCGATTTGAATAACCCTCATTTTAATTATGCATTTAATCAACCCTTGAGGGCCAGTGATATTGTAATCAAATAACATCAATATATAATAAACTCAAATAGTTCAACTCTGTCATTTTGTAAGATATATCTCTAAAACCAATACCATAGCAATCAGTGATTTTTTTCTGATTTTTCAGTATATAAATTTAAGTTTAAGTTTACATTTTGACAATTTTATGGAAATTTTAAGGTTTCAGAACGCTTCTCGGTTTTGTTTTTTGGTCATAACTCCGTCATTTTGTAAGATATATCTCTAAAACCAATACCAGGGCAATCAGTGATTTTCTTCTGATTTTTCAGTAAATAAATTTAAGTTTAAGTTTACATTTTGACGATTTTATGGAAATTTTAAGGTTTCAGAACGCTTCTCGGTTTTGTTTTTTGGTCATAACTCCGTCATTTTGTAAGATATATCTCTAAAACCAATACCAGAGTAATCAGTGATTTTCTTCTGATTTTTCAGTATATACATTTAAGTTTAAGTTTACATTTTGACGATTTTATGGAAATTTTAAGGTTTCAGAACGACTCTCAGATTCGTTTTTTGGTAATAACTCCGTCATTTTGTAAGATATATCTCTAAAACCAAAACCAGAGCAATCAGTGATTTTTTTCTGATTTTTCAGTATATAAATTTAAGTTTAAATTTACAATCTGACGATTTTATGGAAATTTTAAGGTTTCAGAACGCTTCTCGGTTTTGTTTTTTGGTCATAACTCCGTCATTTTGTAAGATATATCTCTAAAACCAATACCAGAGTAATCAGTGATTTTCTTCTGATTTTTCAGTATATACATTTAAGTTTAAGTTTACATTTTGACGATTTTATGGAAATTTTAAGGTTTCAGAACGACTCTCAGATTCGTTTTTTGGTAATAACTCCGTCATTTTGTAAGATATATCTCTAAAACCAAAACCAGAGCAATCAGTGATTTTTTTCTGATTTTTCAGTATATAAATTTAAGTTTAAATTTACAATCTGACGATTTTATGGAAATTTTAAGGTTTCAGAACGCTTCTCGGTTTTGTTTTTTGGTCATAACTCCGTCATTTTGTAAGATATATCTCTAAAACCAATACCATAGAAATCAGTGATTTGTATTTATGAAATTTGTACAAAATGTTCAGTAGAATATTTGGAATCGATTTGAATAACCTTCATTTTAATTATGCATTAAATCAACCCTTGAGGGCCAGTGATATTGTAAACAAGTAACATCAATATATAATAAACTCAAATAGTTCAACTTTTCTCGATATGCTGGATCCTGGACACTTGGGCATTTAGGCGATATTTATGAAATTTGTACAAAATGTTCAGTAGAACATCTGGAATCGATTTGAATAACCCTCATTTTAATTATGCATTTGGTCAACACTTGAGGGCCAGAAAAATAGTAAACAAACATCAGAAATATTTAATATACTCAAATAGTTCAACTTTTCTCGATATGCTGGATCCTGGACACTTGGGAATTTGGGTGATGTTTATGAAATTTGTAGAAAATTTTCAGTAGAACATTTGGAATCGATTTGAATAACCCTCATTTTAATTATGCATTTAATCAACCCTTGAGGGCCAGTGATATTTTAATCAAATAATATCAATATATAATAAACTCAAATAGTTCAACTTTTCTCAATATGCTGGAACCTGGACACTTGGGCATTTAGGCGATATTTATGAAATTTGTACAAAATGTTCAGTAGAAAATTTGGAATAGATTTGGATAACCCTCATTTCAATTATGCATTTTATCAACCCTTGAGGATCAGTGATATTGTAAACAAATAACATCAATATATAATAAACTCAAATAGTTCAACTTTTCTCGATATGCTGGATCCTGGACACTTGGGCATTTGGGCAATGTTTATGAAATTTGTACAAACTGTTCAGTAGAACATTTGGAATCGATTTGAATAACCCTCATTTTAATTATGCATTAAATCAACCCTTGAGGGCCAGTGATATTGTAAACAAATAACATCAATATATTATAAACTCAAATAGTTCAACTTTTCTCGATATGATGGATCCTGGACACTTGGGCATTTGGACGATGTTTATGAAATTTGTACAAAATGTTCAGTAGAACATTTGGAAACGATTTGAATAACCCTCATTTTAATTATGAATTTAATCAACCCTTAAGGGCCATTGATATTGTAAACAAATAACATCAATATATAATAAACTCAAATAGTTTAACTTTTCTCAATATGCTGGATCCTGGACACTTGGGAATTTGGGTGATGTTTATGAAATTTGTAGAAAATTTTCAGTAGAACATTTGGAATCGATTTGAATAACCCTCATTTTAATTATGCATTTAATCAACCCTTGAGGGCCAGTGATATTGTAATCAAATAACATCAATATATAATAAACTCAAATAGTTCAACTTTTCTCGATATGCTGGATCCTGGACAATTGGGCATTTAGGCGATATTTATGAAATTTGTACAAAATGTTCAGTAGAAAATTTGGAATAGATTTGGATAACCCTCATTTCAATTATGCATTTGGTCAACAATTGAGGGCCAGTAAAATAGTAAACAAACATCAGCAATATTTAATATACTCAAATAGTTCAACTTTTCTCGATATGCTTGATCCTGGACACTTGGGCATTTGGGCGATGATTATGAATTTTGTACAAAATGTTCAGTAGAACATTTGGAATCGATTTAAATAACCCTCATTTTAATTATGAATTTAATCAACCCTTAAGGGCCAATGATATTGTAAACAAATAACATCAATATATAATAAACTCAAATAGTTCAACTTTTCTCAATATGCTGGATCCTGGACACTTGGGAATTTGGGTGATGTTTATGAAATTTGTAGAAAATTTTCAGTAGAACATTTGGAATCGATTTGAATAACCCTCATTTTAATTATGCATTTAATCAACCCTTGAGGGCCAGTGATATTGTAATCAAATAATATCAATATATAATAAACTCAAATAGTTCAACTTTTCTCAATATGCTGGAACCTGGACACTTGGGCATTTAGGCGATATTTATGAAATTTGTACAAAATGTTCAGTAGAAAATTTGGAATAGATTTGGATAACCCTCATTTCAATTATGCATTTTATCAACCCTTGAGGATCAGTGATATTGTAAACAAATAACATCAATATATAATAAACTCAAATAGTTCAACTTTTCTCGATATGCTGGATCTTGGACACTTGGGAATATAAGCGATATTTATGAAATTTGTACAAAATGTTCAGTAGAAAATTTGGAATAGAATTGGATATCCCTCATTTCAATTATGCATTTGATCAACATTTGAGGGCCAAAAAAAAAATAAACAAATAACATCAATATATAATAAACTCAAATAGTTCAACTTTTCTCGATATGCTGGATCCTGGACACTTGGGCATTTGGGCGATGTTTATGAAATTTGTAGAATATTTTCAGTAGAACATTTGGAATCGATTTGAATAACCCTCACTTTAATTATGCATTTAATCAACCCTTGAGGGCCAGTGATATTGTAAACAAATAACATCAATATATTATAAACTCAAATAGTTCAACATTTCTCGATATGCTTGATCCTGGACACTTGGGCATTTGGGTGATGTTTATGAAATTTGTAGAAAATGTTCAGTAGAACATTTGAAATCGATTTGATATAACCCTCATTTTAATTATGCATTTATTCAACCCTTGAGGGCCAGTCATATTGTAAACAAATAACATCAATATATTATAAACTCAAATAGTTCAACTTTTCTCGATATGCTGGATCCTGGACACTTTGGTATTTAGGCGATATTTATGAAATTTGTACAAAATGTTCAGTAGAAAATTTGGAATAGATTTGGATAACCCTCATTTCAATTTTGCATTTGGTCAACACTTGAGGGCCAGTAAAATAGTAAACAAACATCAGCAATATTTAATATACTCAAATAGTTCAATTTTTCTCGATATGCTTGATCCTGGACACTTGGGCATTTGGGTGATGTTTATGAATTTTGTACAAACTGTTCAGTAGAACATTTGGAATCGATTTGAATAACCCTCATTTTAATTATGCATTAAATCAACCCTTGAGGGCCAGTGATATTGTAAACAAATAACATCAATATATTATAAACTCAAATAGTTCAACTTTTCTCGATATGCTGTATCCTGGACACTTTGGCATTTAGGCGATATTTATGAAATTTGTACAAAATGTTCAGTAGAACATTTGGAATCGATTTGAATAACCCTCATTTTAATTATGAATTTAATCAACCCTTAAGGGCCATTGATATTGTAAACAAATAACATCAATATATAATAAACTCAAATAGTTTAACTTTTCTCAATATGCTGGATCCTGGACACTTGGGAATTTGGGTGATGTTTATGAAATTTGTAGAAAATTTTCAGTAGAACATTTGGAATCGATTTGAATAACCCTCATTTTAATTATGCATTTAATCAACCCTTGAGGGCCAGTGATATTGTAATCAAATAACATCAATATATAATAAACTCAAATAGTTCAACTTTTCTCGATATGCTGGATCCTGGACAATTGGGCATTTAGGCGATATTTATGAAATTTGTACAAAATGTTCAGTAGAAAATTTGGAATAGATTTGGATAACCCTCATTTCAATTATGCATTTGGTCAACAATTGAGGGCCAGTAAAATAGTAAACAAACATCAGCAATATTTAATATACTCAAATAGTTCAACTTTTCTCGATATGCTGGGTCCTGGACACTTGGGAATTTGGGTGATGTTTATGAAATTTGTAGAAAATTTTCAGTAGAACATTTGGAATCGATTTGAATAACCCTCATTTTAATTATGCATTTAATCAACCCTTGAGGGCCAGTGATATTGTAATCAAATAACATCAATATATAATAAACTCAAATAGTTCAACTCTGTCATTTTGTAAGATATATCTCTAAAACCAATACCATAGCAATCAGTGATTTTTTTCTGATTTTTCAGTATATAAATTTAAGTTTAAGTTTACATTTTGACAATTTTATGGAAATTTTAAGGTTTCAGAAAACGCTTCTCGGTTTTGTTTTTTGGTCATAACTCCGTCATTTTGTAAGATATATCTCTAAAACCAATACCAGGGCAATCAGTGATTTTCTTCTGATTTTTCAGTAAATAAATTTAAGTTTAAGTTTACATTTTGACGATTTTATGGAAATTTTAAGGTTTCAGAACGCTTCTCGGTTTTGTTTTTTGGTCATAACTCCGTCATTTTGTAAGATATATCTCTAAAACCAATACCAGAGTAATCAGTGATTTTCTTCTGATTTTTCAGTATATACATTTAAGTTTAAGTTTACATTTTGACGATTTTATGGAAATTTTAAGGTTTCAGAACGACTCTCAGATTCGTTTTTTGGTAATAACTCCGTCATTTTGTAAGATATATCTCTAAAACCAAAACCAGAGCAATCAGTGATTTTTTTCTGATTTTTCAGTATATAAATTTAAGTTTAAATTTACAATCTGACGATTTTATGGAAATTTTAAGGTTTCAGAACGCTTCTCGGTTTTGTTTTTTGGTCATAACTCCGTCATTTTGTAAGATATATCTCTAAAACCAATACCAGAGTAATCAGTGATTTTCTTCTGATTTTTCAGTATATACATTTAAGTTTAAGTTTACATTTTGACGATTTTATGGAAATTTTAAGGTTTCAGAACGCTTCTCGGTTTTGTTTTTTGGTCATAACTCCGTCATTTTGTAAGATATATCTCTAAAACCAATACCATAGAAATCAGTGATTTGTATTTATGAAATTTGTACAAAATGTTCAGTAGAATATTTGGAATCGATTTGAATAACCTTCATTTTAATTATGCATTAAATCAACCCTTGAGGGCCAGTGATATTGTAAACAAGTTACATCAATATATAATAAACTCAAATAGTTCAACTTTTCTCGATATGCTGGATCCTGGACACTTGGGCATTTAGGCGATATTTATGAAATTTGTACAAAATGTTCAGTAGAACATCTGGAATCGATTTGAATAACCCTCATTTTAATTATGCATTTGGTCAACACTTGAGGGCCAGAAAAATAGTAAACAAACATCAGCAATATTTAATATACTCAAATAGTTCAACTTTTCTCGATATGCTGGATCCTGGACACTTGGGAATTTGGGTGATGTTTATGAAATTTGTAGAAAATTTTCAGTAGAACATTTGGAATCGATTTGAATAACCCTCATTTTAATTATGCATTTAATCAACCCTTGAGGGCCAGTGATATTGTAATCAAATAATATCAATATATAATAAACTCAAATAGTTCAACTTTTCTCAATATGCTGGAACCTGGACACTTGGGCATTTAGGCGATATTTATGAAATTTGTACAAAATGTTCAGTAGAAAATTTGGAATAGATTTGGATAACCCTCATTTCAATTATGCATTTTATCAACCCTTGAGGATCAGTGATATTGTAAACAAATAACATCAATATATAATAAACTCAAATAGTTCAACTTTTCTCGATATGCTGGATCCTGGACACTTGGGCATTTGGGCAATGTTTATGAAATTTGTACAAACTGTTCAGTAGAACATTTGGAATCGATTTGAATAACCCTCATTTTAATTATGCATTAAATCAACCCTTGAGGGCCAGTGATATTGTAAACAAATAACATCAATATATTATAAACTCAAATAGTTCAACTTTTCTCGATATGATGGATCCTGGACACTTGGGCATTTGGACGATGTTTATGAAATTTGTACAAAATGTTCAGTAGAACATTTGGAAACGATTTGAATAACCCTCATTTTAATTATGAATTTAATCAACCCTTAAGGGCCATTGATATTGTAAACAAATAACATCAATATATAATAAACTCAAATAGTTTAACTTTTCTCAATATGCTGGATCCTGGACACTTGGGAATTTGGGTGATGTTTATGAAATTTGTAGAAAATTTTCAGTAGAACATTTGGAATCGATTTGAATAACCCTCATTTTAATTATGCATTTAATCAACCCTTGAGGGCCAGTGATATTGTAATCAAATAACATCAATATATAATAAACTCAAATAGTTCAACTTTTCTCGATATGCTGGATCCTGGACAATTGGGCATTTAGGCGATATTTATGAAATTTGTACAAAATGTTCAGTAGAAAATTTGGAATAGATTTGGATAACCCTCATTTCAATTATGCATTTGGTCAACAATTGAGGGCCAGTAAAATAGTAAACAAACATCAGCAATATTTAATATACTCAAATAGTTCAACTTTTCTCTTTATGCTTGATCCTGGACACTTGGGCATTTGGGCGATGATTATGAATTTTGTACAAAATGTTCAGTAGAACATTTGGAATCGATTTAAATAACCCTCATTTTAATTATGAATTTAATCAACCCTTAAGGGCCAATGATATTGTAAACAAATAACATCAATATATAATAAACTCAAATAGTTCAACTTTTCTCAATATGCTGGATCCTGGACACTTGGGAATTTGGGTGATGTTTATGAAATTTGTAGAAAATTTTCAGTAGAACATTTGGAATCGATTTGAATAACCCTCATTTTAATTATGCATTTAATCAACCCTTGAGGGCCAGTGATATTGTAATCAAATAATATCAATATATAATAAACTCAAATAGTTCAACTTTTCTCAATATGCTGGAACCTGGACACTTGGGCATTTAGGCGACATTTATGAAATTTGTACAAAATGTTCAGTAGAAAATTTGGAATAGATTTGGATAACCCTCATTTCAATTATGCATTTTATCAACCCTTGAGGATCAGTGATATTGTAAACAAATAACATCAATATATAATAAACTCAAATAGTTCAACTTTTCTCGATATGCTGGATCCTGGACACTTGGGCATTTGGGCAATGTTTATGAAATTTGTAGAATATTTTCAGTAGAACATTTGGAATCGGTTTGAATAACCCTCAATTTAATTATGCATTTAATCAACCCTTAAGGGCCATTGATATTGTAAACAAATAACATCAATATATAATAAACTCAAATAGTTTAACTTTTCTCAATATGCTGGATCCTGGACACTTGGGAATTTGGGTGATGTTTATGAAATTTGTAGAAAATTTTCAGTAGAACATTTGGAATCGATTTGAATAACCCTCATTTTAATTATGCATTTAATCAACCCTTGAGGGCCAGTGATATTGTAATCAAATAACATCAATATATAATAAACTCAAATAGTTCAACTTTTCTCGATATGCTGGATCCTGGACAATTGGGCATTTAGGCGATATTTATGAAATTTGTACAAAATGTTCAGTAGAAAATTTGGAATAGATTTGGATAACCCTCATTTCAATTATGCATTTGGTCAACAATTGAGGGCCAGTAAAATAGTAAACAAACATCAGCAATATTTAATATACTCAAATAGTTCAACTTTTCTCGATATGCTTGATCCTGGACACTTGGGCATTTGGGCGATGATTATGAATTTTGTACAAAATGTTCAGTAGAACATTTGGAATCGATTTAAATAACCCTCATTTTAATTATGAATTTAATCAACCCTTAAGGGCCAATGATATTGTAAACAAATAACATCAATATATAATAAACTCAAATAGTTCAACTTTTCTCAATATGCTGGATCCTAGACACTTGGGAATTTGGGTGATGTTTATGAAATTTGTAGAAAATGTTCAGTAGAACATTTGGAATCGATTTGAATAACCCTCATTTTAATTATGCATTTAATCAACCCTTGAGGGCCAGTGATATTGTAATCAAATAATATCAATATATAATAAACTCAAATAGTTCAACTTTTCTCAATATGCTGGAACCTGGACACTTGGGCATTTAGGCGACATTTATGAAATTTGTACAAAATGTTCAGTAGAAAATTTGGAATAGATTTGGATAACCCTCATTTCAATTATGCATTTTATCAACCCTTGAGGATCAGTGATATTGTAAACAAATAACATCAATATATAATAAACTCAAATAGTTCAACTTTTCTCGATATGCTGGATCCTGGACACTTGGGCATTTGGGGAATGTTTATGAAATTTGTAGAATATTTTCAGTAGAACATTTGGAATCGGTTTGAATAACCCTCAATTTAATTATGCATTTAATCAACCCTTGAGGGCCAGTGATATTGTAAACAAATAACATCAATATATAATAAACTCAAATAGTTCAACTTTTCTCGATATGCTGGATCTTGGACACTTGGGAATATAAGCGATATTTATGAAATTTGTACAAAATGTTCAGTAGAAAATTTGGAATAGAATTGGATATCCCTCATTTCAATTATGCATTTGATCAACATTTGAGGGCCAAAAAAAAAATAAACAAATAACATCAATATATAATAAACTCAAATAGTTCAACTTTTCTCGATATGCTGGATCCTGGACACTTGGGCATTTGGGCGATGTTTATGAAATTTGTAGAATATTTTCAGTAGAACATTTGGAATCGATTTGAATAACCCTCACTTTAATTATGCATTTAATCAACCCTTGAGGGCCAGTGATATTGTAAACAAATAACATTAATATATTATAAACTCAAATAGTTCAACTTTTCTCGATATGCTTGATCCTGGACACTTGGGCATTTGGGTGATGTTTATGAAATTTGTAGAAAATGTTCAGTAGAACATTTGAAATCGATTTGATATAACCCTCATTTTAATTATGCATTTATTCAACCCTTGAGGGCCAGTCATATTGTAAACAAATAACATCAATATATAATAAACTCAAATAGTTCAACTTTTCTCGATATGCTGGATCCTGGACACTTGGGCATTTAGGCGATATTTATGAAATTTGTACAAAATGTTCAGTAGAACATTTGGAATCGATTTGAATAACCCTTATTCTAATTATGAATTTAATCAACCCTTAAGGGTCAATGATATTGTAAACAAATAACATCAATATATAATAAACTCAAATAGTTCAACTTTTCTCAATATGCTGGATCCTGGACACTTGGGCATTTGGGTGATGTTTATGAAATTTGTAGAAAATTTTCAGTAGAACATCTGGAATCGATTTGAATAACCCTCATTTTAATTATGCATTTAATCAACCCTTGAGGGCCAGTGATATTGTAAACAAGTAACATCAATATATAATAAACTCAAATAGTTCAACTTTTCTCGATATGCTGGATCCTGGACACTTGGGCATTTAGGCGATATTTATGAAATTTGTACAAAATGTTCAGTAGAACATTTGGAATCGATTTGAATAACCCTCATTTTAATTATGCATTTAATCAACCCTTGAGGTCCAGTGATATTGTAAACAAATAACATCAATATATTATAAACTCAAATATTTCAACTTTTCTCGATATGCTGGATCCGGGACACTTGGGCATTTGGGCGATGTTCATGAAATTTGTAGAAAATATTCAGTAGAACATTTGGAAACGATTTGAATTACCCTCATTCTAATTATGAATTTAATCAACCCTTAAGGGCCCATGATATTGTAAACAAATATCATGAATATTAAATATACTCAAATAGTTCAACTTTTCTCAATATGCTGGATCCTGGACACTTGGGCATTTGGGTGATGTTTATGAAATTTGTAGAAAATGTTCAGTAGAAAATTTGGAATAGATTTGGATAACCCTCATTTAAATTATGCATTTGGTCAACACTTGAGGGCCAGTAAAATAGTAAACAAACATCAGCAATATTTAATATACTCAAATAGTTCAACTTTTCTCGATATGCTGGATCCTGGACACTTGGGCATTTGGGCGATGATTATGAATTTTGTACAAAATGTTCAGTAGAACATTTGGAATCGATTTGAATAACCCTCATTTTAATTATGCATTTTATCAACCCTTAAGGGCCAATGATATTGTAAACAAATATCATGAATATTTAATATACTCAAATAGTTCAACTTTTCTCGATATGCTGGATCCTGGACACTTGGGCATTTGGGCAATGTTTATGAAATTTGTAGAATATGTTCAGTAGAACATTTGGAATCGATTTGAATAACCCTCATTTTAATTATGCATTTAATCAACCCTTGAGGGCCAGTGATATTGTAAACAAATAACATCAATATATAATAAACTCAAATAGTTCAACTTTTCTCGATATGCTGGATCCTGGACACTTGGGCATTTAGGCGATATTTATGAAATTTGTACAAAATGTTCAGTAGAACATTTGGAATCGATTTGAATAACCCTTATTCTAATTATGCATTTTATCAACCCTTAAGGGCCAATGATATTGTAAACAAATATCATGAATATTTAATATACTCAAATAGTTCAACTTTTCTCGATATGCTGGATCCTGGACACTTGGGCATTTAGGCGATATTTATGAAATTTGTACAAAATGTTCAGTAGAACATCTGGAATCGATTTGAATAACCCTCATTTTAATTATGCATTTGGTCAACACTTGAGGGCCAGAAAAATAGTAAACAAACATCAGCAATATTTAATATACTCAAATAGTTCAACTTTTCTCGATATGCTGGATCCTGGACACTTGGGCATTTGGGCGATAATTATGAATTTTGTACAAAATGTTCAGTAGAACATTTGGAATCGATTTGAATAACCCTTATTTCAATTATGAATTTAATCTACCCTTAAGGGCCAATGATATTGTAAACAAATATCATGAATATTAAATATACTCAAATAGTTCAACTTTTCTCAATATACTAGATCCTGGACACTTGGGCATTTGGGTGATGTTTATGAAATTTGTAGAAAATGTTTAGTAGAAAATTTGGAATAGATTTGGATAACCCTCATTTCAATTATGCATTTGGTCAACACTTGAGGGCCAGTAAAATAGTAAACAAACATCAGCAATATTTAATATACTCAAATAGTTCAACTTTTCTCGATATGCTGGATCCTGGACACTTGGGCATTTGGGCGATAATTATGAATTTTGTACAAAATGTTCAGTAGAACATTTGGAATCGATTTGAATAACCCTCATTTTAATTATGCATTTTATCAACCCTTAAGGGCCAATGATACTGTAAACAAATAACATTAATATATAATAAACTCAAATAGTTCAACTTTTCTCGATATGCTGGATCCTGGACACTTGGGCATTTAGGCGATATTTATGAAATTTGTACAAAATGTTCAGTAGAACATTTGGAATCGATTTGAATAACCCTCATTTTAATTATGCATTTAATCAACCCTTGAGGGCCAGTGATATTGTAAACAAATAACATCAATATATAATAAACTCAAATAGTTCAACTTTTCTCGATATGCTGGATCCTGGACACTTGGGCATTTAGGCGATATTTATGAAATTTGTACAAAATGTTCAGTAGAAAATTTTGAATAGATTTGGATAACCCTCATTTCAATTATGCATTTGGTCAACACTTGAGGGCCAGTAAAATAGTAAACAAACATCAGCAATATATTATAAACTCAAATAGTTCAACTTTTCTCGATATGCTTGATCCTGGACACTTGGGCATTTGGGTGATGTTTATGAAATTTGTAGAAAATGTTCAGAAGAACATTTGAAATCGATTTGAATAACCCTCATTTTAATTATGCATTTATTCAACCCTTGAGGGCCAGTGATATTGTAAACAAATAACATCAATATATTATAAACTCAAATAGTTCAACTTTTCTCGATATGCTGGATCCGGGACACTTGGGCATTTGGGCGATGTTCATGAAATTTGTAGAAAATATTCAGTAGAACATTTGGAAACGATTTGAATTACCCTCATTCTAATTATGAATTTAATCAACCCTTAAGGGCCAATGATATTGTAAACAAATATCATGAATATTAAATATACTCAAATAGTTCAACTTTTCTCAATATGCTGGATCCTGGACACTTGGGCATTTGGGTGATGTTTATGAAATTTGTAGAAAATGTTCAGTAGAAAATTTGGAATAGATTTGGATAACCCTCATTTAAATTATGCATTTGGTCAACACTTGAGGGCCAGTAAAATAGTAAACAAACATCAGCAATATTTAATATACTCAAATAGTTCAACTTTTCTCGATATGCTGGATCCTGGACACTTGGGCATTTGGGCGATGATTATGAATTTTGTACAAAATGTTCAGTAGAACATTTGGAATCGATTTGAATAACCCTCATTTTAATTATGCATTTTATCAACCCTTAAGGGCCAATGATATTGTAAACAAATATCATGAATAATTAATATACTCAAATTGTTCAACTTTTCTCAATATGCTGGATCCTGGACACTTGGGCATTTGGGTGATGTTTATGAAATTTGTAGAAAATGTTCAGTAGAACATTTGGAATCGATTTGAATAACCCTCATTTTAATTATGCTTTTAATCAACCCTTGAGGGCCAGTGATATTGTAAACAAATAACATCAATATATAATAAACTCAAATAGTTCAACTTTTCTCGATATGCTGGATCCTGGACACTTGGGCATTTAGGCGATATTTATGAAATTTGTAGAATATGTTCAGTAGAACATTTGGAATCGATTTGAATAACCCTCATTTTAATTATGCATTTAATCAACCCTTGAGGGCCAGTGATATTGTAAACAAATAACATCAATATATAATAAACTCAAATAGTTCAACTTTTCTCGATATGCTGGATCCTGGACACTTGGGCATTTAGGCGATATTTATGAAATTTGTACAAAATGTTCAGTAGAACATTTGGAATCGATTTGAATAACCCTTATTCTAATTATGAATTTAATCAACCCTTAAGGGTCAATGATATTGTAAACAAATAACATCAATATATAATAAACTCAAATAGTTCAACTTTTCTCAATATGCTGGATCCTGGACACTTGGGCATTTGGGTGATGTTTATGAAATTTGTAGAAAATTTTCAGTAGAACATCTGGAATCGATTTGAATAACCCTCATTTTAATTATGCATTTAATCAACCCTTGAGGGCCAGTGATATTGTAAACAAGTAACATCAATATATAATAAACTCAAATAGTTCAACTTTTCTCGATATGCTGGATCCTGGACACTTGGGCATTTAGGCGATATTTATGAAATTTGTACAAAATGTTCAGTAGAACATCTGGAATCGATTTGAATAACCCTCATTTTAATTATGCATTTGGTCAACACTTGAGGGCCAGAAAAATAGTAAACAAACATCAGCAATATTTAATATACTCAAATAGTTCAACTTTTCTCGATATGCTGGATCCTGGACACTTGGGCATTTGGGCGATAATTATGAATTTTGTACAAAATGTTCAGTAGAACATTTGGAATCGATTTGAATAACCCTTATTTCAATTATGAATTTAATCTACCCTTAAGGGCCAATGATATTGTAAACAAATATCATGAATATTAAATATACTCAAATAGTTCAACTTTTCTCAATATACTAGATCCTGGACACTTGGGCATTTGGGTGATGTTTATGAAATTTGTAGAAAATGTTTAGTAGAAAATTTGGAATAGATTTGGATAACCCTCATTTCAATTATGCATTTGGTCAACACTTGAGGGCCAGTAAAATAGTAAACAAACATCAGCAATATTTAATATACTCAAATAGTTCAACTTTTCTCGATATGCTGGATCCTGGACACTTGGGCATTTGGGCGATAATTATGAATTTTGTACAAAATGTTCAGTAGAACATTTGGAATCGATTTGAATAACCCTCATTTTAATTATGCATTTTATCAACCCTTAAGGGCCAATGATACTGTAAACAAATAACATTAATATATAATAAACTCAAATAGTTCAACTTTTCTCGATATGCTGGATCCTGGACACTTGGGCATTTAGGCGATATTTATGAAATTTGTACAAAATGTTCAGTAGAACATTTGGAATCGATTTGAATAACCCTCATTTTAATTATGCATTTAATCAACCCTTGAGGGCCAGTGATATTGTAAACAAATAACATCAATATATAATAAACTCAAATAGTTCAACTTTTCTCGATATGCTGGATCCTGGACACTTGGGCATTTAGGCGATATTTATGAAATTTGTACAAAATGTTCAGTAGAAAATTTTGAATAGATTTGGATAACCCTCATTTCAATTATGCATTTGGTCAACACTTGAGGGCCAGTAAAATAGTAAACAAACATCAGCAATATATTATAAACTCAAATAGTTCAACTTTTCTCGATATGCTTGATCCTGGACACTTGGGCATTTGGGTGATGTTTATGAAATTTGTAGAAAATGTTCAGAAGAACATTTGAAATCGATTTGAATAACCCTCATTTTAATTATGCATTTATTCAACCCTTGAGGGCCAGTGATATTGTAAACAAATAACATCAATATATTATAAACTCAAATAGTTCAACTTTTCTCGATATGCTGGATCCGGGACACTTGGGCATTTGGGCGATGTTCATGAAATTTGTAGAAAATATTCAGTAGAACATTTGGAAACGATTTGAATTACCCTCATTCTAATTATGAATTTAATCAACCCTTAAGGGCCAATGATATTGTAAACAAATATCATGAATATTAAATATACTCAAATAGTTCAACTTTTCTCAATATGCTGGATCCTGGACACTTGGGCATTTGGGTGATGTTTATGAAATTTGTAGAAAATGTTCAGTAGAAAATTTGGAATAGATTTGGATAACCCTCATTTAAATTATGCATTTGGTCAACACTTGAGGGCCAGTAAAATAGTAAACAAACATCAGCAATATTTAATATACTCAAATAGTTCAACTTTTCTCGATATGCTGGATCCTGGACACTTGGGCATTTGGGCGATGATTATGAATTTTGTACAAAATGTTCAGTAGAACATTTGGAATCGATTTGAATAACCCTCATTTTAATTATGCATTTTATCAACCCTTAAGGGCCAATGATATTGTAAACAAATATCATGAATAATTAATATACTCAAATAGTTCAACTTTTCTCAATATGCTGGATCCTGGACACTTGGGCATTTGGGTGATGTTTATGAAATTTGTAGAAAATGTTCAGTAGAACATTTGGAATCGATTTGAATAACCCTCATTTTAATTATGCTTTTAATCAACCCTTGAGGGCCAGTGATATTGTAAACAAATAACATCAATATATAATAAACTCAAATAGTTCAACTTTTCTCGATATGCTGGATCCTGGACACTTGGGCATTTAGGCGATATTTATGAAATTTGTACAAAATGTTCAGTAGAACATTTGGAATCGATTTGAATAACCCTTATTCTAATTATGAATTTAATCAACCCTTAAGGGTCAATGATATTGTAAACAAATAACATCAATATATAATAAACTCAAATAGTTCAACTTTTCTCAATATGCTGGATCCTGGACACTTGGGCATTTGGGTGATGTTTATGAAATTTGTAGAAAATTTTCAGTAGAACATCTGGAATCGATTTGAATAACCCTCATTTTAATTATGCATTTAATCAACCCTTGAGGGCCAGTGATATTGTAAACAAGTAACATCAATATATAATAAACTCAAATAGTTCAACTTTTCTCGATATGCTGGATCCTGGACACTTGGGCATTTAGGCGATATTTATGAAATTTGTACAAAATGTTCAGTAGAACATCTGGAATCGATTTGAATAACCCTCATTTTAATTATGCATTTGGTCAACACTTGAGGGCCAGAAAAATAGTAAACAAACATCAGCAATATTTAATATACTCAAATAGTTCAACTTTTCTCGATATGCTGGATCCTGGACACTTGGGCATTTGGGCGATAATTATGAATTTTGTACAAAATGTTCAGTAGAACATTTGGAATCGATTTGAATAACCCTTATTTCAATTATGAATTTAATCTACCCTTAAGGGCCAATGATATTGTAAACAAATATCATGAATATTAAATATACTCAAATAGTTCAACTTTTCTCAAAATGCTAGATCCTGGACACTTGGGCATTTGGGTGATGTTTATGAAATTTGTAGAAAATGTTTAGTAGAAAATTTGGAATAGATTTGGATAACCCTCATTTCAATTATGCATTTGGTCAACACTTGAGGGCCAGTAAAATAGTAAACAAACATCAGCAATATTTAATATACTCAAATAGTTCAACTTTTCTCGATATGCTGGATCCTGGACACTTGGGCATTTGGGCGATAATTATGAATTTTGTACAAAATGTTCAGTAGAACATTTGGAATCGATTTGAATAACCCTCATTTTAATTATGCATTTTATCAACCCTTAAGGGCCAATGATACTGTAAACAAATAACATTAATATATAATAAACTCAAATAGTTCAACTTTTCTCGATATGCTGGATCCTGGACACTTGGGCATATAGGCGATATTTATGAAATTTGTACAAAATGTTCAGTAGAACATTTGGAATCGATTTGAATAACCCTCATTTTAATTATGCATTTAATCAACCCTTGAGGGCCAGTGATATTGTAAACAAATAAGATCAATATATTATAAACTCAAATAGTTCAACTTTTCTCGATATGCTGGATCCGGGACACTTGAGCATTTGGGCGATGTTTATGAAATTTGTAGAAAATGTTCAGTAGAACATTTGGAATCGATTTGAATAACCCTCATTTTAATTATGCATTTATTCAACCCTTTAAGGCCTGTCATATTGTAAACAAATAACATCAATATATAATAAACTCAAATAGTTCAACTTTTCTCGATATGCTGTATCCTGGACACTTGGGCATTTAGGCGATGTTTATGAAATTTGTAGAAAATGTTCAGTAGAACATTTGGAAACGATTTGAATAACCCTCATTCTAATTATGAATTTAATCAACCCTTGAGGGCCAGTGATATTGTAAACAAATAACATCAATATATTATAAACTCAAATAGTTCAACTTTTCTCGATATGCTGGATCCGGGACACTTGGGCATTTGGGCAAAGTTTATGAAATTTGTAGAAAATGTTCAGTAGAACATTTGAAATCGATTTGAATATTCCTCATTTTAATTTTGCATTTAATCAACCCTTGAGGGCTAGTGTTATTGTAAACAAATAACATCAATATATAATAAACTCAAATAGTTCAACTTTTCTCGATATGCTGGATCCTGGACACTTGGGCATTTAGGCGATATTTATGAAATTTGTACAAAATGTTCAGTAGAAAATTTTGAATAGATTTGGATAACCCTCATTTCAATTATGCATTTGGTCAACACTTGAGGGCCAGTAAAATAGTAAACAATCATCAGCAATATTTAATATACTCAAATAGTTCAACTTTTCTCGATATGCTGGATCCTGGACACTTGGGCATCTGGGCGATTATTATGAAATTTGTAGAAAATGTTCAGTAGAACATTTGGAATCGATTTGAATAACCCTCACTTTAATTATGCATTTAATCAACCCTTGAGGGCCAGTGATATTGTAAACAAATAACATCAATATATTATAAACTCAAATAGTTCAACTTTTCTCGATATGCTTGATCCTGGACACTTGGGCATTTGGGTGATGTTTATGAAATTTGTAGAAAATGTTCAGTAGAACATTTGAAATCGATTTGAATAACCCTCATTTTAATTATGCATTTATTCAACCCTTGAGGGCCAGTCATATTGTAAACAAATAACATCAATATATAATAAACTCAAATAGTTCAACTTTTCTCGATATGCTGGATCCTGGACACTTGGGCATTTGGGTGATGTTTATGAAATTTGTAGAAAATTTTCAGTAGAACATCTGGAATCGATTTGAATAACCCTCATTTTAATTATGCATTTAATCAACCCTTGAGGGCCAGTGATATTGTAAACAAGTAACATCAATATATAATAAACTCAAATAGTTCAACTTTTCTCGATATGCTGGATCCTGGACACTTGGGCATTTAGGCGATATTTAAGAAATTTGTACAAAATGTTCAGTAGAACATTTGGAATCGATTTGAATAACCCTCATTTTAATTATGCATTTAATCAACCCTTGAGGGCCAGTGATATTGTAAACAAATAACATCAATATATTATAAACTCAAATAGTTCAACTTTTCTCGATATGCTGGATCCGGGACACTTGGGCATTTGGGCGATGTTCATGAAATTTGTAGAAAATATTCAGTAGAACATTTGGAAACGATTTGAATTACCCTCATTCTAATTATGAATTTAATCAACCCTTAAGGGCCAATGATATTGTAAACAAATATCATGAATATTAAATATACTCAAATAGTTCAACTTTTCTCAATATGCTGGATCCTGGACACTTGGGCATTTGGGTGATGTTTATGAAATTTGTAGAAAATGTTCAGTAGAAAATTTGGAATAGATTTGGATAACCCTCATTTAAATTATGCATTTGGTCAACACTTGAGGGCCAGTAAAATAGTAAACAAACATCAGCAATATTTAATATACTCAAATAGTTCAACTTTTCTCGATATGCTGGATCCTGGACACTTGGGCATTTGGGCGATGATTATGAATTTTGTACAAAATGTTCAGTAGAACATTTGGAATCGATTTGAATAACCCTCATTTTAATTATGCATTTTATCAACCCTTAAGGGCCAATGATATTGTAAACAAATATCATGTATATTTAATATACTCAAATAGTTCAACTTTTCTCAATATGCTGGATCCTGGACACTTGGGCATTTGGGTGATGTTTATGAAATTTGTAGAAAATGTTCAGTAGAACATTTGGAATCGATTTGAATAACCCTCATTTTAATTATGCATTTAATCAACCCTTGAGGGCCAGTGATATTGTAAACAAATAACATCAATATATAATAAACTCAAATAGTTCAACTTTTCTCGATATGCTGGATCCTGGACACTTGGGCATTTAGGCGATATTTATGAAATTTGTACAAAATGTTCAGTAGAACATTTGGAATCGATTTGAATAACCCTTATTCTAATTATGAATTTAATCAACCCTTAAGGGTCAATGATATTGTAAACAAATAACATCAATATATAATAAACTCAAATAGTTCAACTTTTCTCAATATGCTGGATCCTGGACACTTGGGCATTTGGGTGATGTTTATGAAATTTGTAGAAAATTTTCAGTAGAACATCTGGAATCGATTTGAATAACCCTCATTTTAATTATGCATTTAATCAACCCTTGAGGGCCAGTGATATTGTAAACAAGTAACATCAATATATAATAAACTCAAATAGTTCAACTTTTCTCGATATGCTGGATCCTGGACACTTGGGCATTTAGGCGATATTTATGAAATTTGTACAAAATGTTCAGTAGAACATCTGGAATCGATTTGAATAACCCTCATTTTAATTATGCATTTGGTCAACACTTGAGGGCCAGAAAAATAGTAAACAAACATCAGCAATATTTAATATACTCAAATAGTTCAACTTTTCTCGATATGCTGGATCCTGGACACTTGGGCATTTGGGCGATAATTATGAATTTTGTACAAAATGTTCAGTAGAACATTTGGAATCGATTTGAATAACCCTTATTTCAATTATGAATTTAATCTACCCTTAAGGGCCAATGATATTGTAAACAAATATCATGAATATTAAATATACTCAAATAGTTCAACTTTTCTCAATATGCTAGATCCTGGACACTTGGGCATTTGGGTGATGTTTATGAAATTTGTAGAAAATGTTTAGTAGAAAATTTGGAATAGATTTGGATAACCCTCATTTCAATTATGCATTTGGTCAACACTTGAGGGCCAGTAAAATAGTAAACAAACATCAGCAATATTTAATATACTCAAATAGTTCAACTTTTCTCGATATGCTGGATCCTGGACACTTGGGCATTTGGGCGATAATTATGAATTTTGTACAAAATGTTCAGTAGAACATTTGGAATCGATTTGAATAACCCTCATTTTAATTATGCATTTTATCAACCCTTAAGGGCCAATGATACTGTAAACAAATAACATTAATATATAATAAACTCAAATAGTTCAACTTTTCTCGATATGCTGGATCCTGGACACTTGGGCATTTAGGCGATATTTATGAAATTTGTACAAAATGTTCAGTAGAATATTTGGAATCGATTTGAATAACCCTCATTTTAATTATGCATTTAATCAACCCTTGAGGGCCAGTGATATTGTAAACAAATAAGATCAATATATTATAAACTCAAATAGTTCAACTTTTCTCGATATGCTGGATCCGGGACACTTGGGCATTTGGGCGATGTTTATGAAATTTGTAGAAAATGTTCAGTAGAACATTTGGAATCGATTTGAATAACCCTCATTTTAATTATGCATTTATTCAACCCTTGAGGGCCAGTCATATTGTAAACAAATAACATCAATATATAATAAAATCAAATAGTTCAACTTTTCTCGATATGCTGTATCCTGGACACTTGGGCATTTAGGCGATGTTTATGAAATTTGTAGAAAATGTTCAGTAGAACATTTGGAAACGATTTGAATAACCCTCATTCTAATTATGAATTTAATCAACCCTTGAGGGCCAGTGATATTGTAAA